>CATQJA010001374.1:0-89554 GCA_958295435.1 Mesorhabditis spiculigera
TAAATTAAGCTATAAATTATGTATTGGTTTAATAAATAGGTCCTGGAACGGCTCAATATTAAAAAATCATATTTATGCATTTCCTAATTTTCTCGACATGTTATGCATTTATATGACTTTTTTATTTATAATTAAGAAGATTAAGATATTTTTATTTAATGGCAGTAAAAAATTAGCAGAATTAAATCGGAAAATAACAATCAATATTTTGTTTTAGACAAAACATACATTTTCAACGTGGGGAAAATACCCTCGGAAATTGCTCTATAGATCAAGGTATAAATTAAATAGGACTTGGAACGGCCTAATATTATAAAAATCATATTTAACAATTGCCTAATTTTACTATCGATCTTCGGCAATTTTCATTCTATTTTTATTAATTTAATTATGTGTTTTTGTTACATTTAGCTAAAATCCAACGGCAAAATGGAAGCAATTAAATCGGAAAATACCAATCGATATTTTATTACGGACAAAACATACATTTTCAAAAACAGGGTGAAATGCCCTCGGAAATTGCTCTATAAACTAAGGTATGGTAAGGTCAAAATTTATTATTTCTTTATTCATTTAATTGGATGTTTTGCTAATATTAATGACACCGTTTGAGGTTTAGAAACCCTAAGAGCACGCACAAATTAACTAGAAGAATGACATTCGAGATGATATTTTTGACAAAACATACATTTTCCAAGAAGGCTAAAATATCCTTGAAATTGCTCTATAAATTAAGGTACAAATTGTCTCAACTAAATTTTATATTTTGTTAATATTTAACCAGAATTTTATTAAATTAGCTCGGGCGAGGAAGATAGCTGAATTGAATCCAAAAATGGCATTCGATCTGATATTTTTGACAAAACATATATTTCCAAAATCCGACCAAATAAAACAAATTTACAAACTCTGAAAAACAATGTATTTTTACTCATCTAAATTCATTTATTTAATTTCTCACAGATTTTGTAAACTAGTAAAATATAAATGCATATAAATAACATCAATTTTAGTCTAAGCATGCTTTTTACGGGCACAAAAATAGGGCACATCCGATCATTGGCACATTCTCGGCAATTTTTTTAAAAAGGATGCCTGAAACATAGTTTTTTCGATAACACTATTTTCATTAATTTTTATAACAAATAACAATAACTCCATTAATAAAAATAACTAAAATAAAAATCAAGTAAATAAATGAATACATCCCGAAAAATCTTGTACTCCGAATGCCTTGATTTCCCTTGAGAAATTTCGCATCATTCCTGTATGGGGGTATTTAGAAAAAAAAAGATTCATGAAATTGTAAAACCCCGGAAATTCACGATTTTATAATTAAGTGTTGTTCACTGAAATGAAATAATTTCTGAAAACCACTTAAATTATGATTTTTTTTAATCGTAATTTTTCTGGATATGTCAACACCAAAAATTGCAGATTACGCATCACTCCTATCAACATTTCCCGGGGATAGGAAATTATCCAAGAAAAATAATATAAGAAGAAGAAGAAGCCAACAAAAAATCAGACAAGAAAAAAAGAAACGATCGGATATTAGAATGCCGAGACCTGACCCATATTATTAACCCCCATAAAATGGCAAAAAAGGCCCGGAAAGAGATAATTATTGGGCACACGCGATTTACGTAGCCCCGTGCGCGTGGCGTTTGCGATTAATTGCGGCATTGAAAAATGTAGAAGATGATGTAGAGAGCGGGCAGGCTAGCAGAGAATATTTGGGAAAAACCAAAACACTAGGCGAGCAGAAATCATTTCGGGAAATTTCAAAAAACAGGTTTAATGTTTCATGAATAAAGCCTAAAAAACGGCCGGTCGAATGGATGATTCTTGACGGTAAAATAGCTTTCCGTATCGTTTTTGATTAATTGCGGAATTGAAAAATGAAGAAAATTATGTATAGAGCGGGCAGGCTGACAGCTAGGAAAAATCAACACTTCAAAAAAATTATGTTTCATGAAAGTATGTAATAAGTGTTCGTGTCGAAGGATTAATCTGGCGTATTCGAGAAATGGACATGGATTTTTACATGTCGATTTCTCGCATGGAATTGGATAAAAACCGGATGTTTCATCGAAAAACCAGTAAAGCATAACCAGTTCACCCTCTAATTCGTAGAAGAGCAGGTAGAATAAAGATAGATACTTCCCGCGGCAGGCTAGCAGAGGTCATTTGGGAAATTCGAAAGCGATGCAAAAATGAGATGTTTCACCAACAAAATATCAAAGACAACCGTTCGTAAAAACAATGGCTCGTCGAGTTCCAACGCATTTGATAAAAAAGGTTGTAAAATTTTTGATCTATCAAAAATAAATGAAATATAAAAATGATAATTGATCGTCGTGGCATTGCAAATTATAATTCATCCAATTATGTCCGTGGAGCGGGCAGCCTAGCAGAGATCGTTTAGGAATCGGTCTGAAAAAATATTTAAAAATTTTGATGTTTCATGAAAATATCATCCCAAAATAGCCTGGCGGAAGCCGCAATTAAATGGGCGCGTGCTGCGAATTCGCCATAACTTCCTGCCAGTTAGTAATGGCATTAAATTAACAAATTTATTTTTATAGTTTTTTAATTTATAAAATTTATATGAATTCATATATATTATATAAAATTTATAAATTTTGAGCTATAAAAAATTTTAAAATTCTAAAGAACGGCACCGGAATGAAGCCCAGGAATGCTGCGTCAGCGCAAGAAATCCGTGAAACATTCAAAAAAATCAGAATTTTTAGATTGAAATTTGAAAGGATGCAGCAATATCTTTCCCGTACTGTAGTTACGTTTTAAAAATATATTTTGTTATTATTTTTCTCGGAAAGATTAAAATTTTTGCCCTTTGTGGATTACGGTGACGCGTTTTCAGCTGTCTGAAGCAGCGAGTGAAAAACAAAAGTTTCAGACCCGGATTGGTATGACTGCATTTGGAGAAAAATAATTCCCATTCTCCTGAGCTGCGATCCTACCGTCACGTTCTTTTTGAAAATAAAAACTATACAAAACCGAATTTAATTGCTTAAAAATTGAAGGTATAGTTTTAAGGCGTCATCTCGGAAAATTAATCCATCCACCCGATTGGGCCTTTATTTTTACCTATGATCCCGGGAATTATCCACGGAAATCTTCCGCAATTTCTCTTTCTCTCTCTCTCGCTCTCTCTCTCGCTTTCTCTCTCTCTCTCTCTCGCTCTCTCTCTCGCTTTCTCTCTCTCTCGCTCTCTCTCGCTTTCTCTCTCTCTCTCTCGCTCCCAGCTTAAGCATAAGCATAAGCCAAGCCTAAGCGTAAGCCTAAGCCTAAGCCGTGCCTAGTCAATTCCTAGTTATCATGGGACCGTCATTTGCATGAATGCCGTCTGAATTAAACTCGACGAAAAAGCACAAAAATCCTTGCCAACCAACCCGAACATGGCGCGTCTGCTGCTCTTCCTCCTCCTCCTCCATCTCTTCGTCGACCTCGGAAATTCTGCCAACAACGTAAGAATTTCGTGTGTTTTTCTCTGGATTTTCTGCTTCGCTTCATTCCTCAAAAAATCCGTGCTAGCCTGCCCAATCTCTCTTCATAATTCCCCAAAGAATCACTGAAATCTCCCCCCGCTAAGAGTGCAGTCCTCCTTGCAGGTGACGTGCGCGTTCAACACACCGCGTTTCTACCACGCGTCCACCGGCTGCTATCCGGGCCCCGTCAAGAATTCCGAAATTTCAAATGCCATCGTCTTTTGGGAGGATTTCACCGGATATACAGTGTATTACGGTAATGTCTTGGGTTTTTAAGTACTGTACTCTTAGCGGGGGGTTTTTCCGCATTATCGGGGGTGACCAACTTTTTCCCTAGAATCTAATTATTTGAAAAAGAAAATTCCTAAACGTGAAAACTTTGCAAATTAGTATTAGAAACAGCAAAAATATCGATTTTTCGACCCAAAAATCGCCGAGTTTTGGCCAAAATGTCGACTTTTAAAATTTTTTTGGATAGTTTTTCTAGTTATAATGGCGTTATATATTATAGAAACACCATTAACTGATACTAACTAACGACAAATCGTGAGCAACAGGTACATCAATTAGTTCCCCGCTAAAAATTCGCCACTCCCCTCCCCCCGCTAACAGAGCAGTACCATGGCCTGCGCGATGATGCTCGACAGAAAATGATTTTCCAGTGTGCCCCACGCCGGGCCACAAAGTCTGTAGGACCGGCCGCGACGATTACCAATTTGGCTGCTTCGCAACGGCAACGCCAACGGCCACAACCTCCACGTGCACTTGCAAGGACATGGGCGAAGCATCCACAACAAGTAGGTGCAGAACCGATATTAACATCACATTTGAGTGTCGCCCGATTACTTCACGAGGTGGGATGCGTCTTTTTCCGGGCGATGCGGCGAGTGGGAGACGCGGAAAGCAGACGCGACCGTCGAATCCATGCTAAAGATTCGCCCTCCGGTCAGTGGGGGAAATCGAAAATTGTAGTTTACGTGCAGTTTACGCCCCCCCCACAAGCCGACCCCCACCTACCGTATCTCGGCTCGTTGTTCATATACAGGTGTGTAAAGTATACCAAAATACTCGCCAGTGCAAGACGAACATTTTGGTATACTTTGCACACCTGTAGATGAACAGGGTGCCGAGATACAAAAGTTGCGGGCCGGCTGGGGGGCAGGGGTCGCGGGGGGGGACTCAACCGGAATATACCCTTTCTAAGATGGTCTACTGTGACGTATCGGGGCCACCGTACGACCCGAAGGGCAGAACGTGCAAAAGATCCGTCACAAATGCTGGGACATGGCCGGGCATCGCCTTCCGCGAGGACATCACACTCCCTGATAACACCATGGTCATGGTCACCTACGGTCGGTGGTATCTCGTCAACGCTTGATCGTACCGGAATGTAAAGTATACCAAAATACTCGCCAGACCAAGACGAACATTTTGGTATACTTGACACACCTGGACGTTCAGGGAGCGCCGAGATACAGACGATAATTTCATGCCAATGTTCAGGGTGCGCAAACGGATCTTTCTGCTCCGAGGGCGCGAACGGTGGCAAACCCTGGCCAACGGCAGCGCTGGGACCGCTGGGCGACAAAATGGGATGCTGGCTCGAAGCGGATAGACCCACGCCCTACTCGTCGGGATTCTGCAGTAAGTGGCAATTCAGTTTCGCTCGTTTTTCGCTTTTTTAATTCCTTTTTTTGGTGTTTTCAGAGACTGCGTCCGCCGCTCAGCCCAGCCTCGCCTATAAAGTCAGTATCGTGGATGGTTGAGCACCTTTTCCATTGCAGGTCTCCTCCTCGCTGAAGCGCCTCATCGATTCTCGCGACGGTCGCCTCGGCTACGGTGTGCTCTTCCCGCGCGCACCCGCCGACTTCACCGACTTCAAGCCGTTCCACTATGTAAGGTGTTTGGGTCTAAAAACTACCACTGATCATCTCCAGGACGTGGCATGTGATGTGGCCTATCGCCCGTGGCACCCGGACCATGGATGCGTCGAGTTGAAGCGTCAACTGGTGCCGTTACCCCCAGAGATCGATGGCCGACGGGACAACACGGGCGACTGGGGCATCGCCTTCTACGAGAACGTCCTCAGCAAGGATGGGTACAGCTGGACCCACGTCGTCTATGGTTTGTTCTCGAGGATCAGCGCTGCGACGAGGCTTCTTCCGCTTTTAGCGTGTGCCGCTTCGAGTGCCCCACCCGACTACGTGTCCTTCTGCGACGGGGAGGTCAGGAAGCGAGCTGTTGAAGCGGGGTGCTACGCGAGGGGCTGGAGGCCCAGCGCCGCGAAGTCGGCTGAATGCGGTGGGCACTGAGGACTTTCGGCTTTTTGGGTGGCCGACAGAGGCACGTGCGATATTTTGTGCATGTTGCGATTGGGGAGAAAGAAAAGTTTTTTCTGAGTTTTGAAAAGTTGGCCATTCTTTAACGATAACTAGTGGTGGAAAACCGCCTTTGTCTTTGCCCGGATCACCGGAATTGGTAACGTCGGGGGACGATCATTACTTCTAAAGTCATTACTTTTTAAAAACTTCACTTCAAAAAGTGACAACACGCCAGATTACCCTTTTGTTTCTCGGCTCCCTGTTCAGCTACAGGTGTGTAAAGTATACCAAAATACGCGCCAGAGCAAGACGAACATTTTGGTATACTTTACACAACTGTAGATGAACAGGGAGCCGAGATACAACAGTGTTGAAAAAGCAGCCCTAAGAGTTTGCACATCGGATTATCAGTTTTTCGGCACGTTTGGCCATATTTATGCCCAAATCGACGCTTAGAATTTTGGAAGTAATGCCTTTTAGATGCTCTGGGTGTTGATGTATTTCACTTGATCCTATTGCAGCGGACCAGACGAATGTTTCGGCGAGTATACTCGGCGATTGGCCCCGGCAGGCAGCTGTATTGTCTGTGGCCATCGGCAAACCCATGCTGCAGCTACTCGAGACTTACGACAAGGATGTAGGGCGCTCTTTGATGCTGTCACAATCAGTTTAGGGCACATTGACACTGGGTTATGGGCGTGTCTTCACCCGGTCCAAGGAGTTTCAGTATCCGGTGGGTTTACGGACATGGGTGAGACTCCAGATCCCCCCCCCAGCCGACCCCACCTACCGTATCTCGGTTTCCTGTTTATCTACAGGTGTGTAAAGTATACCAAAATGTTCATCTTGCTCTGGCGAGTATTTTGATATACTTTACACATCTGTAGATGAACAGGGGAGCCGAGATACGGTACATCCGGGTCGGCTGAGGGGATCTGGAGCTCAGCCGGGACATGTGTGATGGTTTTGGATCCGCTCCTCGAGCTTTTGTGCCGTGGCTCTCCGTTTGCCTACAGGTGTGTAAAGTAGACCAAAATACTCGCAAGATCACAACGATCGTTTTGGTATAGTTCGCAACCTTGTAGGCCAACGGGGAGCCGAGATACAAAAGTTTTGGCTGTGGCCCAGCCCCTACCCCCCAGTCGACCTTGTATCTTGATTCCCCGTTTGTCTAGAGGGGCGTAACGTATACCAAAATGTTCGTCTTGGTCTGGCGAGTATTTTGGTATACTTTACGCCCCTTTAGACAAACCGGGAACAAAGATAGCACAGTCGGGGGCCGGCGGGCGGGTGACCTCACCCCTTTGAAGTCACCTCAACAACCCCAAACAGCACTGGCTGGTCCTCGTTTAGGAAGACTGGCTCACGACGACGACGACCACCACCACGACTACGACAACGACAACGACTACCACCACAACTACGACGACTACCACCACTACCACCACTACAACCACTACAACGAGCACCACGACTACGAAAACGTTGCCGGCTTTTGGGCCTGAAGAACAGTAATTCACACTTCTATGCTTATCCCCAAAGCTTTCAGGGCAAGCTACTGGCAAAAGATGTGGGTGGCGAGCGTCGTCAGCCTGGTCGTCGGCTTTCTCGTCGGTGTCGGCATCGGCATATTGCTGCGGGCCGAGGATGGTCAGGGATTTTTGTCGAACTCGCACTTGCAATATCTCTCTCTCTCTCTCAAACTCTCTCTCTCTCTCTCTCTCTCTCTCTCTCTCTCACGCCTAATCATCCATTCTTTCAGAAGGCGACTTGGAGAGCGAGATGGAGCATTTGGCAAGCCAAGATTCCGCATCAACCGGCACCCCGAAGCCTCCGGCCAAGTGACACCAATCGAACAAGCATCTCCCCCACCTCCCATTCCCCAATAACGATATTTGTATTCTCGGTTTTGATTCAGCTGCAGAATGTATACAAGTCGTACCACAATAAATATACACTCAGCCTGTGTTTTACAATTTTTTTTTTTTCATAGAGCTTTTGTTGGTTTTGTGTAGAAGATATCGTTCGTTATCAAGGTATCCCTCGGATCTGCCCCGACCTGGACTACGCGACGCGCCAATACACGCTGCCACAATGCGCATCTGCCACAACCCCCAAAATTTTTCGGCGGCCTGCCTCGAGGTTTCCGAAATCAATTTGGCTCGTTTTTGGTTCAAAGAAAATTCGTCATTAGCTTTCATGTCTTTTTGTTTTGTACTATACAAGATGGGCTTTTCGTTTTGGGTAAGATTTATACCATTAGGCGACCTCGAGGACGTTGAATAGTTGTCCATAAAAAATTACGTAACTCTTCAAAGTTAGCTTTAGTTAAGAAAATGAATTGAGTTTCTTTCTCGGCCATGCCTGGTAATAATGCTTCTATAGCTCTCGATAATCGCTCGGGTTGTGAATTTTGCTTTTCTTTCCTAGGCCGTGCCGTTATTTGAAGCCCGGCTAATTCTGTGCTTCGTCTGCTGATTGTGCCGATTTCTAACTGCGATCTTTTCGAAAATCAGCTTATTTTGGTTGCTAAAATCTGTTCTTTTTTATTGCTTTTATTTTTGCGTCTAGCCTTGGCAACTTCTCATTCCAGGGTTACCTCAACAAACATGGACATGGATATGGACATGGACAGCGACGATGGCGGCGCTTCACAGGGTATTTTCAAGTTATTTTTAGTAAACTAGTCTTATTTTAGTGGCCCCGCCAGAAGTACGGCCGGCCCCGGGCACGCCGGCTCGATTCCGCTGGGATTTTCTGAAGTTCGCCTCCTGTGACGGCGCCTACCGATGGTTTGACTACAATGAGGAGGTCGGCTCATTTTCCATGTTTTTATTCCGTTTTTCAGAAGAACATCTTCGCGCAGGAGCTGGCCCACGGCAAGTGGTATCGCAGGGACGTGGCGACGAACGAGTTCAAGGATTTCGACTGGAAAACACAAGGAGCTGGCCAGGTCAACGATCCGGTTGGTTTTTGATCGCGTTTCCGTTACGTTTTTCTGAGCGCTCGTATCGCCTCTTAAGTTCCGTTAAAGTGTTTATTTACTGTTTTTGAAGAATTCGAGCTATTTTAGAGGCATAAAAAGTTTTGTTTAGGGTTTTAAAGTAGTTTTTTTGTGATTTAGAGCGAAAAATCCATTTTTTCAACTGACAATGACCGAAATGCCGACTTTTTCGTGGATTTTCCTAATTTTTCTAAAGTTGTCCGCTTCAAATCATGAAAAGGGTTTTATGAAAAACATCATAAAACTAGTAAAAATCAAGAAATATAAATGATTCATCCATTTTTCAGTCTGCCCAACAGCCCCGCCGTGCCAAGGAACGCGAGGACACCGTCGTTTACGTGAAAAGTAATTTTTCGGGCCTCCCGACCATTATAAAATCTCCAATTTTTGGCTGATTCCACGAATATAATGCGGTAAGGGCAGGTAAGCCACCTCGGGGGGCTTGGCCTTGGCTTTCCCTGGAAGGAGGGAAAGCAATATCGCTGTGCCGGCTGCGCCTCGCTTAGAAAAGCCGGGTAACAAGGAAATGGTTGGCCGCCGGTTCCCGTTGACCTGATAGTCCATGTTTAAGGTGTTTCGCGCTTGCCGCTCTCTATCCGCACTATCCAAATGAGCCCCGAGAATGTGTACCAACCACACTCACTGACTCTAGTCCGGTTTTTCCCCGGTTTTCGGCTCTAAAACAGTGATTTTGTTTAGTGGACTCGACGGTCCCGGTGACGCGCGACTCCTACCAGCAGCCCGTGTACGCCTACAACCAGAAGGGCCAGCAGCTTGTGCCCAGGAAGCACAATGGGGAACCGGTAAATTTTTTGTTTCCGGTTTTCGAAATTTTTAATTTTTTAGGGTTAGGTTTTTCGAGGATCCAGATTTTTACAAGCGCTCTAAATATCTATAGAAACGTGATGACAGCTATTTTCATAGTTTTAACGCGAAATTCGGCCACATTTCAGCGGCAAAACTATTTAGAAACTTTCAAAACTAAAATGTGATTTAGTTTTATTGCTCGAAAAAATTGAAGTTTTTATATTTTCAATAGCTTTTTCTAGAATTTTGATGTTTAGGAATAGTAAATACGGTTTAGAAACCTTATTATTATCGAAAGTTGGTTCTAAAGGATAAATTCGAAGCCTCGAAAAACTTTACCTAAACGCTTTTTTTAGTATTTCCCGTGCGACGAGAATCGGCTTCCGCTTTTCCCGGTCAACCTGGAGACGAAGCAGCAGGATTTCCTGTACACCGAAGACGGCATTCCCGTCGTGCCGCTCACCGACCACGGCCACGCCATCGTGCCGCTCGATTTGTACGGTGCGTTGATTTCTAATTTTTTCAAAAATTTCGTCTGATTAGGTTTTCCCCACTTCCCGCTCGACCCCTCCGGCTCTATCATATGGCCGGTAGATGAGGAAGGGAAGCCCTACCCGCCGGTCAATTATCAAGGAGTGCCCTGCGTGCGATACGATGAACAAGGTAAAATTTTGGGATAATGATTTGGCAGAAAGATTGTTTGCTTTTAGTTTTTCAAAAAATTTCCTTTATTTTTGTCGAAAAAGCCTGTACTTTTTTATATCGTTTTATACTGTTTCCAGGTCGAAAAATGGCCAAAGCGTGTCGGAATTCCATAAAAATTACCAAGAACTTTAAAATTTTAAATTTTTAAAATGTACTTTCTAGATTTTTCTAATTTTGCTTTCTCAATTGTTTTGTTTACTTCCTAAATTTACGTTTGAAAACCTCGATCTTTCTTTCTTTCTTTCTTTCTTTTCTTTTTTTTCTTTCTTTCGGGTTTTTCTGAAAAAAAACGAGAAGTTTTTGAATGATACGAAATCTACTAAAATTCTTTTAATCAAGGAAAGTTAGCGGCTTTCCCGTGCTGGTAGAAAATCACATTTTTACCCCGAATCATGACTTTTTAGGCCTCCCCATCGTCCCTTTCAACGACGACTTCACGCAGCAGCTCATCATGTTCGACATGAACGGCACCCCGGTGAAGCTCTCCGACTTCAAGAAGCTGTACACCAAGGAGCAGGCTGATACGTAGGCTCGAAAATTTCGTCCAAATCCTCTTTTTTTAGATGGGGCGGCGGTCGTCTCCCTCCGCAGCTTTTCATGCCGGCCGTCGACGAAGCGCAACAAGCCGAAATGATGCACCACGAGACGCCCGATTTCAAGCTGCCGGTAGGGTTTTTAAAAAGTGGATTAAATTTTTGTTTTTCAGGAAATGACGCCCGAGCTGGCGGCCGCCCTGGCGCATCACGGCAACCGGCGGATTGCCGGCAAATTCCACCTGGAATACGGGTTCGTCCACCGCCAATGGGGCGAGGAGGTCGAGCGCAAGCGCCAGGAGCAAGAGCGCATCTGGATGGAGGAGCAGCAGCGGTTGTTCAAGGAAAAGCAGGAGGAGGAGAACCGGAAGAAACGACTCGCTAGTGTGCTGCAGGTTCGTCGTGTTTGCAAACTTTATAAAATTGTTAAAGCAGTCGAAAATTCGTTTTTGATATTTAGCTTTAGAGATTAAGGGAACAGCGAAAAATTATATTAATAGACTAAAATTCTTTTTAATGAAAATAATGATCATTAAACTTTGTTTTTTACGACTAATAAAACGTTAGTTAAAAAATTAAAATTTTCTAAAAAATTATCGATAAAAATTTTAATTTAGGCAAGCCGAGCCAAGGATCCGGAAGCGGTTGCGCTAAAGCTGAAGGGGGCCAACGAGACGGCCCAGGAGCTGAAGGCCAACATTCTCGCCAAGCGCGCCCGGCTGAAGGAGGAGGCCGAGAAAAAGAGTAATTTTTAAACATGTTTTTTGTGGTTTTAGGCATAGACGACGGCGTTAATTTTTTATAAACAAAAATACGGCTATCTTCGTCTTATTCCAAACGTTCCTTTTCAGAGGAAGACGCCGAGAAGGAGGTGCTCGCCTATTTCGACGATGAGGGCAGGGGCGTCGAAAGGTATGAAAAAAGCTTTTTAAAACGTATTTCCGCTTTTTAGAGTGGCCGGCCCGGAAGAAGCCTACCGCGCCAGCATCAAGGAACGACGCGAAAAGCTGCGCGGCTACAATCGACGACGCTTCGAGCGGGAAGACCGGGACAAGGGCCGTGAAGGAGGAGGAGAGGGAGATCGAGAACGAGAACGATCGAGGGACCGATCGAGGGAGAGGTCGAAGGATCGAGAACGACCGAGGGACAGGGATCGCTCGAGGGAGAAGGTATCGTTTTATCATTGTAACATGTCTAAACGTTTGTAGCAAGTAAAATATTGGATTTTAGCGCATACCTGCCTAGGAATAAAAGATACGATATTTTAGGCGAATTTTTGGTGTTTTCTGGTCAATTCAAAACATAAAAAAAACGTTTAACTGTTTGAAAAGCTGAATTTTGACCGGTTTTTCTCATCTTTTATAAGTTTTCGACCAAAATTAGCACTTCGGAACCGTTTTGAATTTTACGCACGATTTTTATACTAAAAAACAGCTTAAAAGGTTGTAATTGTTAATAAAATATGCGAAATTTAGGTTGTTTCCTCCATAAAAGCCCTCTTGAAAATTCAAAAAATTTGTTTTTGTAAAATTCTAGTAATTTTTGGATTTTCAGCGTGACGACGGTCGACGTGGCGGTCGCGACTACGTGGGCGGCGAGCGACGCGGACGTGAGCGGCATTCAAGCGGAAGTGACGCGGAACGGGATCGGAAGAAGCGGTCGTCGAAGCGGCGTGACGATTCCCCGCGCGACTCCAGCGACGACGAACGCGCCCACCGCAAGCGCAAAAAGGAGAAGAAGGAGAAGCGCGAGAAGAAGCACAAACGCCACCGTTCGCCGTCGTCGTCGCGATCTCGTTCAAGATCTTAGAAAAATCAATTTCCCCCATTTTCCCACTAAAGTTGTGTTTCCACGGGTATTACTGTACTCTACTCATTATTGTAATTCCTCTAATTACGCTAATTCGATTATCTGTTTGAAAGATTATTGCGTATTTCTTCTGATTTCTTGGTTCCCCGGTAAATAAATAAATCTACTAAAAACACGAGCCCTAGACTCGCCGTCTATTCCAGACACAACAAACAACAAAACAAGCGGAAGTAAACTAACGCGCGCAAAATGGGAGATTTGACAACAAAAAAAAACAAACAAACAAACGATCAAACAATGAAACAACGGAAGGGAAGAGAGAGAGAGCAAGGAAAACAATTCAACAATTGATCGGCTTGAAGATGTTGAAGTCGAACGCGGTGGAGATGGCCACGCCCGGGCACTGGGGGTGCCAATGGACCTCTTTGACCTGAAAAAAAGATACAAATTAGCGGAAAATTAAAACCATAGATACTTTGAAAGCTTTTTAAACGAAAAAAAAGAAAATTAAAATAATTAAAAACTTTGGCGCTTTTTTATAGTTTGCTTAGTTTAGAACCAGTTTTGCTACTAAAAATAGAAAACTAAATTAGGGTTTAACCTGTTTTTACTATTCCTAAACGTAAAAACTTTACGGACTTTGATTAAAAAACACAAAAATCTCTATATTCAAGCAAGATTGGCGGATTTTCGAACAAAATTACCCCCTAACATTTTTTTCGTTAAGTTTTTGGGCCCATTTTTCCACTATATAGCTGAATTTTATTTGGTTTCCCACCCCCGATAATGCAAAAGAACCCCAAGCGGCCAAAAATCGTGTAAGGTACCTCCGATTGTCCGCAATGTAGGAAGAGCAGCTGCGAGGGCACGCCGTCAATCTCGTCGGCGGCGGAGTCGGCCTGAAAAAAGGATGTTTTAACTTTACAAAACCTTTTCGAATCGAATCTAATTCCTAATTGTGACGAGTTCATGATCCTTTAAAAATCCGGAAAATCAAATTACCGTCACTAGCTAGAATTTTAAATTAAATTAAGCTATCTAAATTAAACGAAATAAATAGTAAAAAGCGCCAAAAGCATTATTTTAAAAGTTCACCTCCATGGCGACATCCCAAATGGAGACCTGGTCGTCTTCCGACGAGGCCATGAACGTCGTGTCGTCGCTGGGGTGCCATTCGACGGAGGTGATCGGCTTCGTGTGGTGCTTGAACACGGCCACCGGTTGGCCCGTCTGGAAACGGCAAAATCATTTGGGTACAATTTACGTATATTATTTTACTACTTTTTATTTTACAGAAACACGGGAAAAATTTATTTGCCTAAGCTCTACACAATAAGCGTTTTTCAATTCTATTTGTCCGAGACATTTTTGAAACATTTCTCCAGCATTTCGAATTTTCGGTTATTACGTGAACGTTCAAAATAAAATCCGCAAAATCAAACGTTGCTGTTAAAATTTTTGCAAATCTTTCCAAAAAAATATACCCGCAGACTTGGAAGACTCCAAATCTTGAGCGCCGCATCGTCGCCGCCCGTCAGGATGAAGGGGTTCATCGGGCTCGGGTTCCACGACAGCACATTCACGTCGTCATCGTGCGCATTCTCGACGACGCAGATGCACGCATCCTTGGCCGGTATCCTGAAAAACAGAAGTTGAGAAAACTGAGAACGCCAAAATGTATCTAAATTCTCATTTTTGTTTGGTCGAAAATAAGAATAATGAAATTTCGTTTTTCCAAACCACAAAAAAATTACAGAAACGGAATCACGTTTTCTCAATTGATCAACAGCTTTGTTTGAGAAATGTTGTTTTTAACGATTAATTGAATAAATGGATTTTCATTTTCTATAAAAGGATTTTTTCGACAGCAAAAATTCGAAAACTGAATCTCGAATTATCACAAAAAATCCTGTTCACCTCGTGTCCCATAATCGCACTGTTTGATCGCCACTGCACGAGATGAGGATCGACTTGTCCGCCGGGCTCCACTGCACGTCCTCGACGAAGTTCTAAAATACATATAATCCGAAAACAATCGGAAAATACCGTATGGCCACGCAACGGCTTCGAATCGACGACCCACGAGCCGCCCTCCTGCATGTGGTAGTTGAAAATGCTGCGGTCCTGGCCGCCGGACGCCAATTGACCCTGGAAAATAGCTTATGAACGATAATCATTAAAAATACTTTTTTAAAACTAAAATTACTAGTAAAAACACAAAAATCAGAAAATTAAAAGCCTCACCAATTCCTGCGGGTTCCACGCGAGCGCGTATCCCTGGTTGTTGTGGCCGGAGAAGGAGAACAGCGGCTTCTGGTCCTTGAGCACCTTGTTGTCCGATTTGCCCGTCATTTGGCTGGCCATGTTTAGGGCTTCTAAAAAATAAAAAATAGCCAATTTTTAAACCTAAAAACTTGTAAAATTTTCTAAAAATACGAAATGGTGATGGAAAATAAGGATTTTCCAACCTAACCGACCCGAAATTAGTTGGCAAAATTGTAAAATTTCTTTCTAAGCTTGTTTTAATAGTCTCCTCCATTTAAATTTGTCTAAAATCCGCCAAAAACACTATTAAAATACTTTCTATTTCATCTAAAAAAGCTACGATTTCCTGGCAGATAATTCGCACGATTTAAAATAGTTAATACCTGTAATATTCCACAATTGCACCTTGCCCTGCCCATTCCACACGGCGAGCACGTTGGCGTCTCCAAGGCGTGCGGTCTTCGTCCGATTGACGTCTCCAAAGTGGGGGATGGAGACGGAGTGCAGGATGGCTTGCTTATCTTCTTTTTCCTCGCCCTCATCGTCGCTGTCGTCTGATGAAGAGGCGTCGTCGTCTTTCTGGAAACAAAATAATTTCAAAAAGCTGTAACAAATTTGCAACAAATTCTTTTTTCTTATAATTTTTATCCTGAAAGAATTACTTTTGGAAAATCCGTACGTTTTTCAAATTCCCTATTTTAATTCAACGTATTTTCCAATTTTTAACTAAGCCGGAAGTCCTAATTTACTCACCGCGTCGTTTCCGATCAGGTTCTTGACGCCGAGCACGAAAATCTCGTTGAGCTTGGGCTTTTCGGCTTGCGTGCCGGAGGCGATGTACATCTACAAAAAAACCATTCCTTTTTAAAATCCCGAAAATCCACCTCCATCGGCCATTTATCGCGTGCATCGCCCAGGTTGTCGCGCACAACGTCAAACGACAGGCACGGCCAGTCTAAAAAATCGAAAACATTTAATCAATGAAAAACGAAACGCACTTGTATTAAAAGTGTGAAACAGCTTGTAGGCTTCGGGGTCGAACTCGAGCTCCTCGCCCTCTTGTAGTGCTCGGCTGACCCCGGGGACGTAAACCTAAACAAAAGAGTAAAGTTAAATGGAAATAAAATTACCTTTTTCTTCGCTTCGGGCACTTCTTCCACTTCTTCTTGCCCGTCCCCATCCTCATAATTCATGTCGTAATCTTCCTTCATGTCAACGTCCGACATGGCGACGCTGAAAAAGGGCCTAAATTAATCTTTCTAACGAAAAGCGAAGAAAATAGCAGCGAAAAATTGTTCTATAGAGCTAGAAAAGATAGGAAGAAACTTAGAAAAGCATTTTCAGCCCGGAACAATCGGGTCTGCCGAAAAATTTCGCTAAAAAGGGCGGCAACGAGATGGTCCTAATAACGCCGCCGCACCCTGCAATTTGAACAGTCGAATAGCTCAGCGAATCGCGGAAAGGGAGCGACGACAAGTAAGAAAATGAGGCTTTCAACTGGACATTGGCTTCCGATGATTTTAAAAGGACTTTTACACATTGTTATTACTAATTCCTAAAAGTAAAACCCTCTATTGTCCCTAAAACTATGCGGAAATAATATTTGCGGCTCGTATTAACAAAATCAAAACATTTTCAGTAGAGGCAACGCTTCATCGAGGAGGGATCAGACTTCCGTCGAAACGGCCTACAGGTACGCGCAAACGAACTATTACTTTCACTACGACTTTCTTCGAACGCTTCAAAAAACAAAGCCGACTTATCGCATTCTTAAATATCGACTTGTTTCTCGCGTACAAAGCGCAAAAGCTTCGACAACCAAGGCGATAGCGCGTAATTTATATAAAAGAAAAATTCAGACAGTTAAAACAGTTTATCGAAACAAGTGGATAAGCAGGAGAGTAGACCCTCAACAACAGATAAGGCGACCCGGACAACAGAGTAACATTTTTTTACAACAAATGCCAAGCGAGAAAGAGCTCGGCCGGAAATGGGAACAAGAGGGCGGGCGGGTCACGGAAGATTAGTGTTAAATTGGACGGGGCGGCGTTCGCGTCGTCTACTTGCGCCAGTCCGAGTCGGCGTCGGCAGATTTCGCGGGGCCACCGGGCGGACGTCGCAGGATTTGAGCGCCGCGAGGAGGCTAAAAAAGAGAAACGTTATTTTGTTTTTTTGGGGTAGAGGTGCGAATTTTTGCCCGAAAGGGTAGAAATGTCCAAAAATATTACACACCCAACTTAACAAAAGGTAAAGGCGTGACTTAAATATATTTAAAAAAAAAAACTGATGACAAAACCTAACAAACACCAAAAATTTTAATTGATCGAAAAACCACGATTTTGGGAAAATCGCTGAGAATTCAAAAAAACCTCTAGCTTTACGGATAGGTATCTTAAAAATCAGTTCGAAACGCTTCTATATCATAAAAATGACCTGCTAGGCAAAAAAAAACATTGGCTTTTCTCCCAGATAACTCAAAAAAGCCGAGCTCAAACATACCTCATGAGAGGAGGACGAAGGCGCCGGCGGGGTGGGCGTGGAGCGCGGGGGCCCACGGCTCGTCTTGACGGTCGTGAAGCCCTCGGCATCCACCTCCTCTTCTTGGCGACGAACTGGAGCTGGTTGAGCAGCGGCCATGGCCTGCCTAAAAACAAGAAAGCTGATCGCAATAGGAAATTCGTACCTGCGCTGTGGTGGAACGTAGGCGCTCTTCTTCGGGGCGGCCGGCGGCGCGGCAGCAACAGGGGCGGAAGGCGCCGGGTCCGGAGGCGGGGCGGAAGTGGGAGGCGGCTGGCGCTTCTAAAAGTGATAATAGGAGGCGAAAAAATCCGCAAATCCCACCACAACATTGCCACGTGCCCATTTGTCTTCAGTGTCGGCCACCGAGGCGGCGACATGGTGATGAACAGGCTCGCGGCGATGCGAATCCTGAATTTGGATTTGAAAAGGAGAAACTCGGAAACATACAGGTGCATGACGAGGCGGCTCCGGATGGCGGGCAGCTTGCGGGCGGGCCCCGGCGCGCCAGGCGTTGTCCGCGTCGGCAGGGGCAGTCGGTTGCTAAAAATAAGCAAAATTTGGAGGCTTTTTGCGGCAATTTATGACTGAAGATGACCAAAATTGCAGAAAGGAAAATCGAGGAGGAGGAGGGGGAAGAAAAAAAAAGAAATTTTTTACCTGACGAGGCTCACGCGGCGCCATCGACGGGCGTTGACGGTCCCGGTCTCCTCCGAAGTCACGCTCACGCTCGCGTTCCACGCGGCGCACAATCGACTCGCCGCCACCGGCGCGCCAGTTGTCGTCGGCCATCGCACGCGAGGGCTCATCGTCACGCTCGCGGCGGTGGTGATGATCCTAAACGGGAAAATATGAAAAGCCGTGAGAGCAATTATTACCGGGCGATCTCCACGGGCAGCCCGGCGCTGTTCCTCTTGCAGCTGCTCCCGCTGCATCTCTTCCTCCTTCTTCCGGCGAGCCTCAGCCTCGATCCGGTCCTAAACAAAAGTTTGGGCAAGCGAGTGAGGCTTTTACCTGTTGCCATTGCCGCCGGCGCTCCTCGCGGCGTGCCAGCGCCCTCGACGCCAACCGATCCTCGCGCACGGCCTTCAGCTTCTCCTTGAAGTCGTTCATCTAAAAAAGGGCGAAAAGTTCGATAATAAAAGCAGAGCCTTACCTTGGCCTCAAAGTGCCCAGCCCTGTCGACCTTCACCTTGGCCATCCAGGCGTTCGCCTCATCGGCAACCGTCTGCAGCTTGCCCCAAACGTTGACGGCGAATTCGCGGGCAGCCCTAGAAAAGTGGCATCAAGAAGTCGAACAAGTCACCTACATGATTTTGGCGATGCGGCGCTCCTCGTAGGCGTTGAACAGCTTGGGCACGGTCTCTTGACGCCGGCAATCGCGGGCACGACGTTCGATGGCCTCTTCAATGTGATCGGCACGGACCTAGAAAAACGGATTTGTTGTCGAGAGCAAAGTTTTACCGTGTGGTCGAATTTGCGGTCCTGCTGCTCGAGGCGCTTCTGCGTGGCCTGGCGCTTGTTGTCCATGTCGATGCGCTAAAAATAATCTTTTTAAACGTCGAGACGAACAAGCCGAAATGCTCAAAATCCATACCTGCTCACGCATGATCTCCTCCGGGTCCATATTGGCCAGCTCGTCCTCGGTGTACTTCGATAGGACGTCCTTGTAGAGCGAGCTCTGCAGCAGCTTGCGCATCTTCTCCATCCGTATCTTCTTCTCGACCTCATCTTTCTCGGCCTAGAAAAAGGAGAGTTTTCGGTCAGAGCGATGAAATTACCTCCTTGCGCCGGAGCTCTTGATCCTTGCGCGCCTTCTCCAGGCGGATCTTGTCCTCCTGGCGTTGACGTTCGGCGCGTTGCTGGCGCTCGCGGTCGGCCTGGGCCTTGAGTTCTTGCACTTGGCGCTCGCCGGCTTCCTTGTTGCGTTCGATCTTGACACTAAAAAAACACAAGGATTATCAAAGAAAGTAAAAGAAAAACGCTGATGTCAGCTGTAACGTAATTTTGTAAGCAAAATTTTGCCGATAAATTCGATTTTGATCAAGAAGCGTATATGGCTATGTTGCAACCTCGAAATAGAGCAAGTTCTTGCTCCTTTTTTGATAGGAAAAGCCGGAAAATCGCTACAAAATGAGGTTTTCGAAGAGATTGCTAAAAGGGGAAAAGCCATTTCCTCACCGGCGCTGGTGGAAGCGGTCAGAGTCGGCGTCCTTGTGGTGTTTGTAGATGCCGACGAGCCTCTTGATCCTGTCGACGGCCTCCTCGCGCTTCTTCTCGCCGGTGAACATCAGGTCAAAGTCTTGCAGCTTCGTGTACAGCACCTCGAGATGGGTGCGCAAGTTGTGGCCGGAGCGCTAAATCAGAAATTCATAACAAAACAGGAGAACACCTACATGATCGCTTTCATCAAATCCGCCGGCGAGCGTGTCGCCGACCGGCTCGTCAAAGTTCAGCTGGCCGTTGCGATGATCGATGGTGAACTAAAAAGTTTCTTCTCCGTCGTGAAAATAAGCTCACCTTAACCAGCCGCATCTTGCTCACTTCGGCCAGGAAGAACTCGATCTCGAGCTCTCCGAAAGAAGGAAGGAGCCGGCGCAGCTTGGCCCAGGACATGACTTGGTAGAGGCGAGAACCCTAAAAAATGTTAGATGGCAGGCGGCAATTCACAAACCAGATTCAAGACCTTGACAGCGATGGAATATTGCAGGGCCTCGGTGTACGGCGCGGATTCGGGCTGGCCCTGCAGGACGGTCAAAACCTCGGCAGCTTTCTTGGACAGTTCATTTGGCGAGTAGCTCATCTCCATCAGTTCGTACAGCTTGACCACGGTCTCGTCGGCCGATTCGATGATGCCCTGGCGTGCGGCTTCGCGAAGGAGGCTTGCGCGAGACGGGATCATGGCGAGGTCGAGCAGGTTCGAGAGGACCCTAGAAAATAGTGGTTTTTGCGGAGCGCATTTTATCATAAAAAAGTTTTCTAGCGGTCCGGAATGGTTTCAACACTATTGAAAAGCACTTGAAAACGAGAGAAAACAAGCGGATTTAGTTTTCTTCGATTTTTTTGATACAAAAAGCACCTTTGCGGCATGATGACCTTGCACAAAAAGGATTTTTGACGATTTTTATCATAAAAAACACCATTAAAACGCTCCTGAAAACCAAAAGCGCTTGTTTTCCTGCATTCTCGATAGATGGAGGCACTTTTTGCCACACCGAACACAAATATTACCTCATATTGACGCCGTGGTACACCTCGAGGTCGAGCGCCCGCTTGAAGAGCGACGGGTGATCGGCGCCCTCCGGGATCGAGAGAATGGCGAGCAGAACGGCTGTGGCGAGCTCGCGGGCCTCCTCGGGGGTCCAGTTCTTGCGCAGGTCCTTGCAGATGGTGAATTTTTGGAGGAGCGCGGCCGCGTGGAACAGGTAGTTGCCAGCTTTCCAGAAGACCACGGCAAGCTAAAAATGGTTTTGAAAACTCGAAATTTTATTGCACCTTGGTGTAGTAGGTGGAGCAGATGGCCGGGCGGACCATACGGCGATCCTTGTCCTTGGAGAGCTGCATGATGCCGTGCACGTCTTCGGCCGATCTAAAAAAGCATAATGGCAAGCAAGAGAAGAACAATACCTGAAGGCCTCTTGATAGAGCTCCATTTGGATGGCCGTGTTTAGCTGCTTGAGCCGGGTTTCCTGGAGCAGCGTCAGCGACTCGGGCGAATTCAATTTCACACTAAAATCAAAATTTCCAAAAAAAAACGATGTGAAAATACCCGTGAGCCAAGTGTTGTTGGCGCTGGATCTGCATCAGATGCCCACGCAGCAGGTCGGTCAGCTTGCGGAATTCGGCGCGGCGCTGGTACTTGAGGCAGAAGTCGAGCGAGGCCTGGGCGATCTTGTTGTAGAGGCCCTCGACCTGGTGGTTGTTCCGCAGCAGCTCGAGCGAGTTCCGGTAGCTGTCCCACATGAAGCGCAGCCACGGGGCCAGCACCGTGCGGTCCATGCGATCTTGGGCCAGGTGGCCGGAGACGACGGAGAGGAGCAGGCTAAAACACGTTTTTGGAGAAATTTTGGTGCTGGATCGTTATCGGGGGGAGGGGACCAAAAACAATCTTTTCCGAGCTTATAAATGCCCAGTATAAGAATTCTACTTGTTTCCGATCAAAAAAAAAGCGTAGAAGCATCTTTTCGTGTGGTTTGCCATTCCCAATGCCGAAAATGTCTCCATTCTCCTAGGATAGGCAGGTTTCAATCCTCTCGATGATGATCCAGTACCAAAATTTTCCTGAAACTCACTGCTCCGGATTGTCGCCAGAATCGAGATCGTCAATCTCTTCGACCTTGTCAATCGACGACTTCTGGGCCTCCTCGGCGCGCTTTCGAGCGAGATCGAGCACGTGGGTGAGCACTTTCTCCAGCGAGGTGACCGCGACCTAAATAACTTATTGACGGCCCAAATCCAACGACTTACAGTTTGCGACAGGGCCTTGTATTGAAAGAGCGCATCTTTGCAGACTTGGGGCTTGCGCAGCGTTACGCAGAGGCCGACGTGCATCATCATGATGTCTTCGTGCGTCTGGGACCATTGCTGCTTGTGGCGGCGGGCCTAAAAAGTTGATGATGCAAAAAAAAACAAGAAAAATTGTACCTTTATCGTGTCATGAAGGACATCGAGCGCATCCTGCTCCTTCCCAACGGCTATGAGTTCTTCGGCACGCTTGAGGGCGGCCTCGGGGCGTTGGAAGTGGCTTCGCGACATCGTTGTAGCAAACCCAGTAAGACTTGGGTTTCCGAGTGAGGGGTTTCCTGAAAAAGTTGTATGAGAAAATTAGTAAAACGAAGGCGAAAGAAAACAAAATCAAAAAGGGCAAAGAAAATACGAAAAATCGACCGTAAAATCAAGGAATTTCCTAGAAAAAGGCAGCAGGGGCTCTGCGTCCTCCCTTGCATACTAATTTCTGAGAGGCCATACAGACATAATCAATACGGCTTTCATTCGAGAGCACATTTTCTCACGCGATGGACTGTCACCGCTAAAAAGGATTGCCCAGAAAACAAAATGCTTACAAAAAGCACTTTCTTACAAAGGGAATAGCGCGAGAAAGGAGTACCAAGCATGACGCAATCGAGCATTTCAAAGCTTCAAAAGCGCGGCTAAAGCTTCTAAATAGATATCTTGCTTTGAAAACAATCAAACTAACAGAAAAAGTAACAAAAAAGCAAAATTCCAGAAACCCAAAAATGCGAAAATTGCGAGAGGGGCGATGACGCAATCCTGGCCCAGGAGGCCTACCGTAGACGCCGCTCCTATAACGCACCTAGCCCCGCTTTCTGGGCAACCACGCAGAATTTATAGGGCGCCCCAAGCGTTCTTAGTATTCTGATGGAACAGAAATTGGCGGATTTTGGGTTTTTTAGGGTTTTGGCGCTTTCTGGAGCGATCCTAGGGCCAAAATTTGAAGATTTTTCGGTTTTTCGCGCCATTTTGTACTGTAATCTAGGCGTAAGAGCTATCAGGGCGTTTATAACTAAAAAAACTTTTCTAAAAGTAAAAAAGCAAATATAGAAAAAGGCGATAAAGCCAAAATTAGATTAAAAGGAAAGTACGTCCATGCAAGGCAAATAATTCGCTCGTCAAAAACAACAGAAAAAAAAGTGTTTCGGAATATAAAATGCTAAAGAAAACTTGCATTACACTATTCGGCAATCGGGCGGGCCTCAGCAGATAAGTTGTTGTAAATCTAGAAAAATTAGAAAATAAGGAATTCCGCAAGGAAAAACTTTCAGACTCGACGATGTCGGTGTCGGGGGTAGATTTCGGCAGTCTATCCACGTACATCGGCATGGTGCGGGGCACCGGCATCGAGATGATCACCAATGAGCGGTCGATGCGCAGCACCCCGTAAGTTTTCTAGAGTTTTTGCCTTCAATTTTGCCATTTCAGAAGCGCAGTTGCTTACGGGGCGCAGACGCGGCTGATGGGGGCCGCCGCCCACGAGCAGGTCAGCACGAATTTGAGGGTAAGTAATCTTAGTTTGTATTGAAAATTCGTTTTAGAACACCGTCCTCAACTTCAAGGAGTTGGTTGGCAGGGATTTTTCGGATCCGGTGGTGCAGCGGATGATGCCCTATGTGTCTGCACGTGTTGTCAAGCTGCCCGAGGAAGGCGTCGGTGTTTTGGTAAGTTTTTAATAGTCTTTAATTGCTGGGAAATTAAAAAAAAAATGTTTTTGAAGCGTTAAAGAAACTTTTTTTGGTCGTCTAAGTTTAAAAAAAGCTCTGTAAAATGCTGCAAAAAATGTTCGTTTCGTTTACTGAGCAAAAAAATTCTCCCCCCCCCCTCTAATAGAAAAGCACCGAGGATTTTCTGCGCTTTTTAGGTCGGTCACCATGACCGAGAACGGACGTTCACGATCGAGCAAGTGCTGGCCGCCATCTTCACCAAGGTCAGGGCGACAATCCTCAAGCATTTGCCGGTAGAACCTGCACATGTTGACTGTGTCGTTGCGGTAGGTACTTTTTAATTTTAAATAGAAGGAAATACAAGTTAAATCAAGTTTATTTGGGTTTTTTAAGCTTTAGAATTGACTATTTAAGGTACCCGGTTACTACAATCAAACGCAACGGCTGGCGGCTGACTGCAGCGCGCAGGCGGCTCGGCTTAACCCGATCGGACTCATCAACGAGACAACGGCAATCGCATTATCGTACGGTAAGTGAAAAAAAAACAGTATTGCTCACAGTATTCTACAATTTTCAAACATCTTTTGCACAAAATTTGTTAAGAAATAAAAAATAGATGTTTCGAGACAAAATCAACAAATGCTGGCCAAAATAAAATTATTTTTTCGCAGTTTTTTGAGATACTGAGCTTTTTTAGGAGTTTCCCGAAATCGTGAGCTGCCCACCTCCTCGGAGACTCCCCGAAACGTCGTTTTTGTGGATGTCGGCCACACCAGCGCCCAGGCAACGATAGCCCAATTTTCGAGGGGAAAATTAAAGGTAGGTCTTAGGAAGGTTTTCAGCTTTGCATAACGTCGAAAAAGGTAGAGTAGCTTTATAAAACTGTCGAATTAACAATTTAGGATATTCAGAAGGTCGACATCTCGCTTTAGTAATGCTAGAATACCTAATCCACCTTCGATTCAGTAATTAGGTATTTTCCGTGGTGATTTAGTTATGTCACACCTTGAAACATTAAAATTGGGGGGATTTTTGGGATTTGACGTTCTGAAATATAGAGTTTCCCGTTTCGGCATTCTTGTCATTCGGGCTTTTCGAAATTTTCGGGATTTTTGGTATCGGCGTTGAGATTTCGGCATTTTTGAGATTTAAAAGGCTAAATTTTGTTTTCCAATGAATTTTGTGGTTTTGAAAATTCGAGATTGTTGACATTTCGACATTTTGAAACGGCGAAATTCTGAGTTTTTTTCTATAAAAAATCCTGGGTTTTTAACAGTGTCAAATTATGATGTCGGCATTCTGTTTTTCGGGATTTCGAAATTCCGGGATTATTGGTGTTTCGGATTTTTAATGTCTAAATACTGGTTTTCGACATTAGGATTTTCGGCATTTCGAAAGTAACCCTGAAATTCGGCATTTTCGGCGTTCGAGCGTTTTGTCGGCGTTTTAGACATTTCAAATTCAAAAATTCTAAAAAAAATTCGAACTTCTTGATCTCGATTTCAGATCCTCGCCTACGCGTACGACCTTGAAGTGGGTGGGCTGTGGTTTGACGCGCGGATACGACAGCACCTGGTCGAGCAGTTCAACGCCAAGTATCTCGACGTCTTCACGGAGTACAAAGTGCTAGAGGAATGCACGAGGGTTAAGAAGCTAATGTCCGCCACGTCGAAGCCAATTCCAATGAAATTGGAAGGGTTGCTGGACGGTGCTGATTCTTCAGCGACGATTTCTCGCCAAGAATTCGAAAAGCTGGCGGCCGCGATTTTCGAAAAATTTGCCGAGATGTTGCGGCGGCTTTTGAAAGAAGCGGATGTCGATGTTTCGGATATTTACGGCGTGGAGTTGCTTGGAGGTACGGCATTTAGAACCGCGTTTTAGGAACGGAATTGTGGATTTTAGAAGGTTTTTTGCAATTTTAAAAAGTCCGTAATTTTTAGAATTATAGTGTTAATTACAGATGCTTAAATATATATTTAAATTATATATTAGGCAGAGATTAAATCTATGTATTAAATATTAATGAGGTTGACCAAAAAGCCTACTTTTCCGATTTTTAATGATGTTTCAAAACCTAAAACAGTGAATACCGGCGCTTCCTTTTTAGTGGCTTTCTTCTTTCTTTCTTGTTTAGCTGATTCCTGGCTAGTGGTAAAATATAATTGTTTTTATCGTCTTTCTAAAAGTTTCCGCTTCTTAACAAATGACAAAAATACGAAAAAAGCCCGAAAATTCGATTTTTCCCAATTTTTCGTAATTTTTCGAATACAATGTTGCATTTTCTAAAGGAGTTTCAGTGAGAATAGTTTAAGATACTATTCAGGTAGACAAGTATTAAACAAATAAATTTAGTCGAATTCTTACCGATATTTATTTCATCTAATGCTAATTTAGTAAGTTTCGCCAAGTTTTTTCTTAGATTTACGGCAGACCGCGAATTTTTTTCTGGATTATTTTTCGTTTTTAATCAAGTTTCTTGATTGAATGAAAAAAGAGTTTCGGAAAATTTCCAAAGCGTGTAAGCCCGGAGTTGTGGAATTTTGTGTTTTTGGTAATTGTAAAAGTGCGTATTGAGGGCAGCAGTATATCATAGTATATAATAATGATTTTACTAAATTAATAAGGGCTTTATGCTTGAACTTTCGACCAAAAAGCCAGTTTTTCTAGTTTTTAAGATTTTTGAACAATGTTTCAAAACTAAAAACAGTGAAAATGAGCGCTTCCCTTTTAGTGAGCATTTTGTAGCTAGTTGTTTTTGAGCTTTTTCCTGTCTACTAATAAACAAAAAGCGTATTATTTTGTAGTTTTTAGTAGTCTCCGATTACCAATCGGCCATAAGAAAGTGAAAAACCTCTAAAAAATTTAAGAGGAAAGTCCATTTTTTCAGTTTAAAAAATTTAGATATTTCTTAGTTTGAGCGTTGCAAAAAAACGTGTACAAAAACTAGAAGTTTTGGCCATTTTCAGAAATTTTTCTTAAATTTTTGGCTGAGAAGCAGTTTTTCGTTGTTTTAACGGTGTTTCAAGTTATAATCAAGCTATAATAAGCTTAAAATCCACAAAAATAGCCGGTCAATCTTCTAAAAATATATTTTTCGATATTCTTATAGAAATTTGATTATTATTAAGTTTTCTAGGCGCTTCTCGGATACCCCGAATTCAAGCAATTTGCCGTGACGTCTTCGGACAGCCCCCAAAATCGACGATGAACCCTGAGGAGTCCGTGGCGATGGGTGCAACACTGCGATGTGCCATGCTTTCTCCCCTCCAAAAAGTGCGCGAATTCGAGATCCGCGAGCGGCAACTCTACAAAATATCCATCGTCTACGAGGGCCAAGGAGGAATTCATCTGTAAGTCGGATTCCATCGTATTTTTTGATTTTTTCCAGAAATCCATAGGGCCCGATAATCAAAAAGATTTTTTTATAGCATTTAAAAAGGATAAATAAAAAATTATAGTAACAAAACGTTTAAAATTACGAAAAGTTCAGGAGGTGAAAAGTGATGAAAGACTTTGCCGGCAATGAAATACCAACTATTTTTAAGGCACTTTAACTGTTTTTAGCTAGGTAAGCTTAAAAATACTTAAATTTACGAAAAACTCGAAAATTTCATATTTATTCGTTTTCTTGGTACTTGGCTTTTAACGGGGGGGGAATTTGCCCCATAACCACGTTAAACCCCAGAAAAGAAATGCACACCATTTATCCAGCTTTTTATGCCGTTTTAAGGATAGATGGCAGAAAGATATTAACCCCATGGAAAAATTCTTGGTTTTGATAAAAAGCGAAACGTTTTCTTTCTAAAACTCACTTTAAATTTTTTTAAAATTTGCCAACAATGATTTTGATAATAGCAGCTACCAAAAAGCACTAGAAAAACATATATAAAAAATGCCCCTCCCCCCGCTAACAGGAAAGTACCGTTTTGTTAACAAAATGTCGACATTTATAATGTCGGAAATTTTGTCATGTCGAAATTTCAATCTGTCGAAATATGCGATAAAAAAAATCGTCCGAAAAGTCCTCAAGTTTCATGAAAAAAAAATGCCGACATTTTGATAATTCCCCACATAACAAAATGCCGAATTTTAATTTCGTCATTATAAAATGCGGAGATTATGAAAATTCGATATTGTAAAATACCGACATTAGAAAATTTAGACATTAAAATGCCGAAATTGAGAGAATTTAAAATTAGATAATGCCGACGTCATAAAATTTAGACATAAAAAATGCCGACATTAAGAAAGTTCGACTTTTTGAAATGCCGACAGTATAAAAAGTCGACATGACGAGATTTCGATGAAAAGACGATGTTTTAAATTTTTTCGTCATTCAAAAAAAGGCGAAAGCAGCGGTATTTCAGCGAATCCGTCATCTTCAACGAGGGCGACGAGATCCCAGCCACACGAGAGATGTCCTTCCGACGGGGCGACGAATTCACGGTGCACGCCTTCAGCCACTTGACCGCCACGAAGGGACCTCAAAAGATTGGCGATTGGGATATCAAGATGCCCACCAATGAGCAACAGAAGGATTATCAGATTTATGGAACGGTAGGGGTTATTAAAGGGATTGGGAAGGCATGTCTATAGATCAAAAACTAAAAAAAACAACTACACGCAAAAATTGCTAAATAATTTATTTTTGGTTCTTGTGCATTATCAGGGGGGGGGAAGAATTTTTTCTTAGGAACCAGTTCTTTAAATATAAATTGTCAAAGTGTTTTAAACTGTTTGTTGCTATTTCTAAACGTACAAACATTACGAATTTTTTATAAAAAAACACAAAAATATCGATTTTATTTTTGACAAATTGGCCGTTCTTTACCAAAATTTCGATTTTTTGAAAATTTTACAAAGTTTTTAGATAGTTTTTCGAGTTAAATATAGTTTTATTTGACCCAAAACATTATGAAAATTCCTGCCATTCAGTTATTAGGTATTTCAAGATTAATAAAAAAATTCTTCCCCGCCCCGATAATGCCAAAGAATCGCGTTTTTGGAATTTTTTTATGTTGCTATAGGCTAGATTCCCCCCGCTAACAGATAAGTACCCCATTTTTAGCCTCTACACCTCTACGAGACGAAAGTAACTTTCGAGATCGACGCGGATGGGATGTTCCAGGTGCAAAAAGCCGAGATGATGGCCCCGGCGGTGGAGGTTCCGGTAAGCTGCCGGATTTTTTAAAGAATTTAGTTAAAAAAACTAAAAAAAGTTAATTTAGAATTTTAATATATATAATAATCTAAAATATATATAATAATTGTAATATGTAAAAGTTAATTTTTACAATTATTTTATTTTCAGAGTTTTTTTCTCAACTTCCGCTTTTAGTCGTCTTCACTGACGAATACTCCGCTGATGAACGGAAGCCTGCGGCCAGTTCAGACCGTCGAAGTAGATGAACAAGCCGGCCCATCGACCTCCAAAAAACCAGTGTTTCTTCCCATCCACCTCCCCGTTCAGAACGACTCGCTGGCATTTCCCATTAATGCGTACGGGCAGATTGAGGTGATTTTTTAGCATAGGGAACGTTATGATATTTTTAATGGCGTATACAATGGAAAACTAGTGGAAAAAGGCAAATTGAGGTTTTGGTGAGGAGGAGGATATTTTGGCTATATTTTCTTGCTTTAAAATTGCACGAATTCGTTTTGAAAAACGTTTTTTTTCAGGCTAATCTCCTGGCCGCTGACGAAAAACATCGTGAAAATCAGGATGCGAGAAATGCAGTGGAGGAATATGTCTATGAGATGAGGGCAAAGCTGAACAGGTCGCTAGGGTCGTGGATTTCCAGTGAGGTAGGCTCATTTATCATTAAATTCGGCAAAGCATAAAGATGCCGACAGCCAAAATACCTCAATTAAAGATGCATGCCTATCCAAATACCGACATTAAAAGATTAACTTGGGTTTTTTTTAGTTTTCTAGGTAATTTTTAGCGAATTGGCTTTTTGTCGGCATTTTTTCCATAGGCCTCTAGCATGTCGGTATTTGGGCTTGTCGGCATTTTCTGCATTGATCTTTTATGATTATTAGTTTTATTTTCGCGGCAAGGTCAGCTTGGCGGCATTCTAGATGTCGTCATTTCGGCTTGAAAGAATTCTAACTTTTTCACCTGTTCCTGTCGGCATTTATTGATTCTGATTTCCGGAATTTTGCTTGTCGGTATTTCGGCATTTTGCCGGCCCCAATCTTGGCTTGTCGGTATTTTGGTTTGTCAACATTACAGCCGAAAAAAATAGCGAATTTCAGGAAGTCACCTCTCTACTCCAAGAGCTCAACGAGGCCGAGAAATGGCTTTCAGAAGTGGGAGAGGCGGGCGAGACGAGCGCGTACAAGCAACGGTTAGCTGATCTGAAGAAGATCATGAGTCCCGCGTTAGCTAAAAAAGAAGAAAAGCAAGCCATTACTCCTCCGCCTCCTCTGGATGAGGATTCTTGATGTATCTTAATTTTTTTAAAATTAATTTAATATGTAACTATTGTCTATAAGAATAAAAAATGGATTGGCAAGGTATTTCTATAGTTTTTTTGGCTTAATTCAGAGCCGCCGCACCGCGACACGCAACGCACCCGGCCGCTTTTCATTAGGTAATCGATTACGTCGTTTTATGGCGGAGAAGCGACGCGTGTGCGTTGCGTTTCGCGGAAAAATCAATAGAGAAAATTTCAAACTTAAAAATAATCCATCGTCGAAAAATCGATAGACCTCCCTTGCCAATCCCTTTAATTAACAACGGTGCTTGCGGTCGCGACAAATTATCTGCTTTTAATTTTTTATTTAGCTCAGATTGTCTTGTAATTAATTTTTAGTAATTAATTTATTTATTTTCGGCGTTGGCTGTGCCAGGCTTTATCTGATACTCAGTTTTTATAGGTTTTATCGTTTTTATACTGCATATTATCTTTTTCAAAACCGTGAAAAATGCACTTTTATTTCCCGTGATCCGTCAAAAAATAATTAAAGCTTTTGGCCTTGAAGTAGATGGTATAATCACACGCAACATACATTTTTTTTGGGCTGGGAAATGAGCGGGGGAGATCAACGAAGATTTGTGGAAAAATTGGAATTAATGATTATAAAAACGGATCATTAATTACGAGAAATAAATAATTCCTGGCTGGTGGGCCGGCTGATTTGGGGAGGGGATGAGCTTGTCAAAACTCCGCTGTCTCAGCCTCAACCCGCAGTGGAGGAACAGGAACTCGCAGAGACACGCCAGGGCCGAGATGCCGAAAACGAACTGAAAATGACATCTAATGCAGTTTTAATAGGTAATCAGTGAAGTCGCCGCGGCACGCAACGCGTCACGCAACGCGCACGCTCGGAATTTCATCGCGTAATGGATAAACGCGCTGATACTGCTCAAGCGGAACTTGTGCGTTGCGGGTCGTGCGCTTGGAAAATCTACAGGCGTAAATAGTTTCCATCAGAGTTGGATTTCGCCGCGACACGCAACGCGCGCCGCACCGAAATTTCATCGCGTAATGGATAAAACCCGCTGAAACTGCTCAAGCGGAGCTTGTGCGTTGCGGGTCGTGCGCTTGGAAAAATCTACAGGAGCAAACAGTTTCCATCAGAGTTGAATTTTTGCCGCGACACGTAACGCGCGCCGCACCGGAATTTCATCGCCTAATGGATAAAACCCGCTGAAACGGCTCAAGCGGAGCTTGTGCGTTGCGGGTCGCGTGCTTGCAAAATCCATGGGCAATCCTAGCCATCAGAGTTGCATCCTGCCGCGACACGCGACGCGCCCCCTCCGCCCGGTATTTTGTTGCGTAACGCATTACATCTTGTGCGGGCGGTCAAGCCACGTCTACCCGTGGCGTGTCGCCCGCTGGGAAAATGTTTCACACACGCGGCACGCAACGCGTACACGCGCAATTTCATTACGTGGAACAGTTGCACTTTTTTAAGGAGGCCAAGCGGAACGGAAGCGTTGTGTGTCGCGCGCATAGCAAAATATTGAGGCTGCCGCACACGCGCGACGCAACGCGCTCGCACTTCCATTGCATAATGCATTAAAACCAGCTCAGAGCGGTCAGGCGGAGCGTACGCGCGTTGCGTGTCGCGGCGCAGTCAGAGCAACTCCGAAAGATCGTTAACATACCGTAGCAGCCACCATCCTGACGTAGTACCAATGGGATGCCTTTTCAAACTGTTCCGGCGTCGCGTTGTAGGCAAATGGGTGGATCTGGAAAAAAAGGTGTTTTGTATAAAAATATCCTTCAGGTTTTCTGCCTAATTTTAATTTTGCGTTGCCTCTGTCTCAAAAACCAAAACGAAATGAATCTTAAAGGGGCGAGCAAGTCTAGCCTATACTTTCTAGGCGAAGGATTCTCCATGGGTTATCCGCTCCGATCCGCGACACGCAACGCGAACGCGCCCCGCTTCGCCGCTATTTTCATGGCGTAATCGATTACGCCATGAAAGCGAGAGCGTGCGCGTCGCGTGTCGCGGATCGCGGTAAATCCATAGGTTCTTTAGGATTTCCGGGGGGGGGAAGTATTTCCGGGGGGAACCAAATTTTTTCCTGGTTTTCCCGGTTGACCTAGTAATAAAATATAAAGTGTTTTCACATTGTTTTTAGTAAATTTTAACTATATTTAAAGTAGAAAAACCTTTCAAAAAAGTTAGAAAAATGTTTGAAAAAGTCGAAAATTTAGTCATTTTGGGTCTTTCCCCCCGCTAATCCTAAAGGTTCTATAGGATTTTTCGACCTAAAATTAAATTTTTTAATTAAAATGTGGATAGTTTTTATGCTCAGGAATAGTTAAAAACCATTTAGAAACGCATGCGCTGTTTAGAAAAAAATTTAGGATTGGACCGAAAAAATTTGGTTTCCCCGGAAATCCTAAAGAACCGGAAATCCATAGCTAAAAAAAAATCGATTGCCTGGCAGGGCTCTTTAAAAAGTCTCCGAAAAGTGGTCCACGCCCCTAAGCCTTGATTCCTGGCAAATAGCCAGATGCGGCCGCACCGCGACCGCGCCGCATCTTCTTTCGCCCCTTTTTGGGCGTGAAAACGCTTGAATTTGAAAATTGTGACGCTATTTCTCGAATCCTCATCGAATTTTGATCTTTCTAGACGTTTTAACTATGAAAATTGGTCAAAGAATCGCCGAGATCGAGAGATTGGGGGTCTTACATCGCATTACGACATGTAATTACACCGAATTTTGACTTCCGAGCTCCTTTAAAATCTCAAAAAGCGCCATTTTCTCACCTCAAAAGCCGTTTGCAGGGACTTGAAGCAGCAGACAGCTCCGCCAAGACATGTTCCAAGCAGGGAGAGGCCGTGCTGAAATTTTTAAAGGACATAAAAAATTAGCTAAAAAATTTATTTTCCCAAATAATCTCTGCTAGCTTACCAAAAACCCGAGCAAGCATTCATATTTCCTGGCGGTGTCGATGAGGGGCTGCGAGGCCTGCGAGAAGAATAGCGAACAAAAGGAGACGATCAGCAGCTGCGTGGCCGTGATACAGTACACCCACCACAGGCTCTCGTCGATCAGCACGCGCTGCAAAGGTTAATATTCCATTTTAAAGCCCTGAAATTGGGTTGACATAAATTGCAAACAGTAGTGCAGCGTCAATAATGCAGAGTGAATAATCCGGTTGTTCAGCCAAATTCGTCCTAATTTATTGAAACATCATTTTTTAATTTTTCCCTTGTTCTAACATCTTTTTCCTTCTTAAGAATGTCCTCTTCTTTTTCTTAAAACATCTCAAAAATCTTTCAAAAATAGTAGCCCGGATTTTTAAAAAATATCAATATTTCCAAGAAAAAAATATTTCATGGCTTTCGGTAGATGGATAGTTCGTAGATGTTTGGATAGATAGAGAGAGACGATGGATAGAGAGGTAGACGGTCGAGAATCAGGAAGTCACCATATTAACGGTTAATTCCAAAGGAATCCCTGGTAATTTTTTGAAATATTGATTTTCAGGGCAAATGATTGAGGTGACCAGTGGTAAAATATGTTCTCTCTGTCTCTCTCTGTCTCTCTCTCTCTGTCTCTCTCTCTCTCGCTTTCTCTCACCCTCTCTATCACCCTCTCTCTCTCTCTCTCTCTCTCTCTCTCTCTCTCTCTCGCTCCGCGTACCACCTTGCGTATTAGATGTATTTCAAAGTCGGAACCAAACCGCATTAAATTTTTAATTCCACCCGGATGTTGCTAAATTTTTTAAACATCATTTTTCTATCCTTCTGAAACGGTGTATAGCTTTAACAACCTTTTCCGGCAGCGTGTAATACATTCGGTTGGAGACGATAAAGTCGAAAATCGAGCTCGTCAAGCACAGGCCGGCGATGGCGAGAACCTAAAAATGGGAATTCGATTTTTAGCTTCCTGGGCCGTTTAAAGGGCCGGTCAAGGCTTGCCCAGAATTTTTATGGCTGTAGATATCCGGTAAATCTTGCTTTGTTTGTGCCTTTAAAACCACGAATTAAATCCTCACCATTAAAATGAAGTGCACGATGCGGAGGACGGAAACGGAGTCCATCTCCGGATTTGGTTTGGCTTAGCACCTGAATTAGATGGGCTTTACGAAAAGGCGAGAGAGAGAGAGCGAGAGAGAGTGAGAGACAGAGAGAGAGCGAGAGAGAGAGAGAGAGAGAGAGAGAGAGTGAGAGGGAGAGTGAGAGAGCGAGAGAGAGGAAGCGAGTGAGATCGAGAGAGTGAGCGCGAGAGAGAGAGAGAGAGAGAGAGAGAGAGAGATAGATGTATAGCAAGAAAATCCAGGCTTTTAGGGGTGTTAGGGCAGGTGGCACCCGGCCCCGGCTGGACCGTATCCATGGTAATGAGTGTTGTCCGGAGGCCTCTTTCCGGTCGGGGGGTCCATTTTTAAAGGGGCCGACAAATAAAAAGGTATCATAGCCTAATTTTTAAATATCAAAAAGGCGGTTTTTTTTGTGCCAAAAAAAATTTAAAAATGGATTGTGCGTAAAAAAGATGTAACCCAAAAAATCGGCATTTCATGGCTTTACGGCAATGACTTACTACTAAACTGTTTTTTTAAAACCTACAAAAAGTTGTTAAAGCATAAAATACGGGTGTTTAAAAAAATTGTCATTAAACATGTGAGTTTCAACCCGAAGAAGCGCTGTAACAGATTTTTATAAATTTAATGTCATGCCCGTGTCATCTCGAGATTCTAGTTTTCATGGGCCAATTACCTTAAAATCGAAAAGACGCATACAAAACAAGAATATCCACGGTTTTTAGCAAAAATAACCTAAGAAGCTAACTTCAACGATGTAATAATTCTTTTTTGATGGAGTAGTCTTTCAGGGGCGATACCTTTTAATGTGCCGTTTAAAAGAAACAAAAACAATTAAAGGGCTGCAGAAAGATCGAATGGGTGAAAAAGCAAAGAAGGCTGCACCGGGCGGGGGTCGAACCTGGGTTGCCCGCCCCGCAGTCTGATGCGCTAGCCACTATACCAAAGAGTCGAGTGGGGAGGGGCGGAGGAGGGTCCCCAAATGGCTTGGGGGCGAATCGGGCCCGCTTTGGAATTACCATTAGAAATAAAGCAATTTCGAAGAGACAATAGCCAAAAATGTTGTAGAAAATCTAGCTAAAAGATAGCAACGTACTTTCCACCTTTCCAGGGGTTTTTTTGCTGTCTATGCGCCTCTTTTTCAGCCGAAACAGGGACCCAAAACCCCTTATAGCCCAGAACTTGGCCGCCTTCAATCCAATCCGGCTCAAATTTTTACCATCGATGGGTATCACTCAGTCCTTCGTTTATGGAAATTTTTAGTCAAAAACAGTGCTAAATGAAAAACTTATAGCCAATAAACTGGTTTCTTCAAACGCGAGAGGGGGTTTTGGGGGCGCTTACGCGAGGAAAAGCGTCGATGGGAGCGCCGCGGCGGTCCGTCACCCCGACGGACGCCCGCCCATCTTCCTGCAGCCTTTTAAAGACAAAAAATAAGAATTTTCAGGTAGGAAAGATGGCATTACGGCAGTTAAAAAAGTCCGATCTAAGGGCAAAATTATAAAATACAAAATAGCAATTACGACCATGCAATACCAGAAAAGTCCACTAGCTAAAATCAACAATTTACGTAACATATTTTTTTAAACGACAAACTTTTCGAAAATTATAGCCTTTTTTGGATATTCCCTTTTTCAAAGCCTTGCAGCAAAAAAAAACCCCGAAAAATATAAAAAAATTCGGAAAAATGCATTTTCTACAAAAATGCCCTTAAACTGCGGATTTCCGAAGCGAAAATACGATTTAATAAGTTTTAAATCCCATTAAATCGAGCGATGTCGTTATAATATTGCCATTTTCATGGCATGCATGTGTGTGCAAATAATCGCCGGGCTTGTTGTCCCCCGATGCGCCCAAAAAATCAATATTTTGTTCCAAAAACGGTTCAACGAAATTGTATGACAGGGGAAAAATCGGTTTAATTCCTAAAGAAAAAATGTGGGAATTTTGCTAGTGAAAATGAGAGGAACGGCACTAGAAAGCAGCTGGCAGCAGAAGACCAAATATTTTCCCGGCCCGAAAAATTTCTGTTTGATGAAACCGAGGGGAGGGAAAAGCCGTGAAAAAAAGGGGGGCTAGAGGCCGAACTTTGTTGTGTTCAAGTTCGCCGGATAGCGTTCCTCAAAGAATCTCTGCTGGCCTGCCCACGCTGTGTCTTTCTGTCTCTCTCTCCCTTTCTCTCTCTCTCCCTCTCTCTCTCTCTCTCTCTCTCTCTCTCTCTCTCTCTCTGTCTTTTCTCATTCTCTCTCTAGCTCTCTCTCCCTTTCTCTCTCCCTCTCTCTCTCTCCCTCTCTCGCTCCCTGTACTCCTCGAAGCCTCTCTGCTAACCCAATTCTTAGCATTCACCCGGAGCTCGACTCACCATTAAGACGCTTTGAACGTTCTAAAAAGCCCCTACCGGTAAAACATAAAATTTTTTGATAGCATTTTTTGTGGAAAATTTTAACCTAAATCGCCAATTATTTATATATAAAATAAAGAAAGTTTTTGCAAACAGTTTTTTACTTTCCTAAAGTTAAAAACTTAAAAAATTTTATTTAAAAATGACAAAAATCTCGATTTCGACGGAAAATAGCCAATTTCGTACAAATTGCATTTTTCCATTTTGCACTTACTAAACTTCTTAAAATAATATTTTTATGCATTAACAAAAAGTTATAAGAAACTTGTAGGAACAATTAGGTAGCGAACATCGAGAAGGCATTTCAGAAACGAAACTCCAGATTTTTATGGCGTTAAAATTGGAAAGAAATTCGAGACATCTAAAGTTCCGATGTAAATAGGCAAAAAGTTTCTATGCTATTATTGACTTTTCCTAAACGTAAAAACCTTACAAAATTTCATAAAAAATACAAAAACGTCACATTCCGAACCAAAATGGTCACTTTGGAAAAAGTTGCCGGCTTTAAATCAACGAAACACTTTATTTTTCCGGCGTTAAAATCGAAAGGCTAGAGAAATCTATTATTATTTTTCTTTTATTCCGTTTTAATTTAATTCAAAATTTAATTATTATAGCCTAAAAATCGAAAGGCTAGAGAAATCTACATAAGCCAAAGGTCAATCCAATGGGGGGCACAGGGAGATTCGGTAGGTCCTTGGTGGGGGCAGCCGGTAAATAAATAGGTAGAGGTGAAAGGGAGGTTGTTTGGTGCTCTCTGTCTCTCTCTTGCTCTCTCTCTCTCTCTCTCTCTCTCTCTCTCTCTCTAGCCCCAGGGCACACCAATGCCAAATATTTGTGCCCCCGGAGGAGGTACGGGCCTCTACTGTGGTACCCAGTGGTACCAATGGGACTCTAGGAATTGGCTAGATGAAAGCCCGGAGGCAGGCTAGCAGAGATCATTTGGGATGAGAGAGAGGGGGAGGGGGCAGGCTAGCAGAGATCATTTGGGATGAGAGAGAGGGGGAGGGGGCAGGCTAGCAGAGATCATTTGGGATGAGAGAGAGGGGGAGGGGGCAGGCTAGCAGAGATTCTTTGAGAAAATGGAGACCAAAAGGCAGGAATATTGCTGTCAATAGTGCTGACCCGTAGCCATGGATGGGGTAGCGAGGTTAATTGCTAGACCGGCTGGGCTTCCTAGAGGATAATCCGCAGAAATCTACCCGAGAGAGAGAGAGAGAGACGAGAGAGAGAGAGAGAGAGACACAAAGCACCTATTCCATACGGGATTTAAATAAAATGCTGTTTTAAATTTTAAATTTTATAATTTTTAAATGGCCCTGAAGCTTATTCTTATCCGACCGAACCCTTAAAAATGCGGCAGCTCCTTTTGCTGCTGGTTTTCGCCAGCCTCGGGGTCGCCGTCAAAAATGTAGAATTTCAGAATTTTTGCGATTTTCCTAAACGTCCCAAATTATTTCTGTCATTTATTTTCAGGGCAGGCTAGCAGAGATCTTTGAGGAAATAGCTTTTTTCAGGTGACATGCGCGATCAACGGGCCGAGCTTCTACTGGCCAGGGAATGGCTGCTATCCGGGTCCCGAAGAGAATAGTCGACTCCCGAATTCGATCATGTTCAGGGAGCAGTTTGGGGAATATCACGTATATTACGGTAGCGAATTTAAGGTTTAAGAGGTACTTACTCGTGCTCGTTTCCTAGTCTGCCCAACCCTCGGCCACCACGTCTGCAAAACGGCCGCCGATCAATTCGGGTGCTACCCGCTGGCCGAGCATGACGTCGAACATCCATGTACCTGCACGTCCAAGAGCGCCCCGTCGATTATGAGTTAGTTTTTTTTTGTAGTAAAAAAAAATGAGCAAATGCGGGGAGGGGGTTCTTTTCCGAGGTAATCCGCAACTTTCCAGTGTCCGAGGAGTACTACAAGTTGTGGGCGGCCAGCTACAGCGGCGAATGCGGCAAGGAGCAGCATCGTTTGGAGGGTGTCGGCTCGCTGGAGCTTCGTCGTCCAAAGGTTAGTGCTCGTTTGCTGGGAGTACGGGGGTGGGTTAGGGTGCATTTTACCCGCCCCCCAGTCTCAAATTTTCAGCCATACGTCCTATTAATGCGCCGAGTATCTCAAAATGTCAAAATGGTCGAATTACTATAAAAAGGTTGTTTTCGTGCGGCAAAAATTGCTAGAAAAATTTTTTACAAGATTTTGAAAGTTGAAAATATTAAGCCGCTATGCTTCGATGTACTAGGAGTCTAAAACTCAAATATTCTTGTTTTCCGCTATTTTTTTGACTGAAGCGTACTGTAGGCTTATTCTACAAAGCAAGAGCTACATTTTGGTACCATTGACAGCTCTGTACGACTAAAGATAGCCGAGATACGAAAACTCACTTTGGAACAGCAAAAATTTACTAAAGAAAACCCAGTCTTATAATTGTTATCAAATTTTTTCTAACAATTTTTGATGTAAGGAAACAACTGTTTTATAGTAATTCGACCACGGGGTTTATTTTGAGATACTCGGCGCATTAATAGGACGTATGGCTGAAAAGTTACGGCTGGGGGGGTAAACTAGAGTCTAGCCCCGACGCCTTCAAGCGGTTCGGACCTGTATTATGCCTGATTTCGGGGATGCCATCTTGAATAGTTTTCAGACGGTCTACTGCGACGTGACGGGCGGTCCCTATCATCCGGGATGGGGGACGTGCAAGAAATCGATGACCAGACCGGCCCTCGACCAGATGACGAGCAATGAAGCGGATTGGGGCATCGCATTCCGAGAGGATATCACCCAGAAGGATGGCAGCATGGCCATCGTCACATATGGTTCGTTCACGCCCTGTCGTTAATCGCACCGTTTCAATCTTCAGTCTGCGAGCGAGACGCTGTCTTCTGCTCGGAGGGTGCCGACGGTACCTCACCTTGGACGGCGACCGCCCCGGGACAGCTCGGCGACAAAATGGGATGCTGGAAGAATGTGAAGAAGCCGACGCCGTACTCGTCCGGAATTTGTGGTAACAGCCAGCAGAGATCATTTGGGAACCATCTACCCTTCAGAAAACCTGGACGACGCGGCGACGACAGGGCTCTGGCCGCAGTTGGCTTACCCGGTACGAACCAGACTTCATTTTCATGCTTCTTTCAAGGTCTCCCGAGACTTCAAGCGCCTCATCGATTCTCGCGACGGTCGCCTCGGCTATGGTGTACTCTTCCCGCGTGGACCGAACGACTACAAGGAATTCCAGCCGTTTTACGCGGTTGGCTGGGCTTGGCGTAGGCTTGGCGTAGGCTTGGCGTAGGCTTGGCTTGGGCTTGGCTTAGGCTTGGCTTAGGCTTGGCTTAGGCTTGGCTTAGGCTTGGCTTGGACTTGGCTTAGGCTTGGCTTAGGCTTGGCTTAGGCTTGGCTTAGGCTTGGCTTGGGCTTGGCTTAGGCTTGGCTTAGGCTTGGCTTAGGCTTGGCGTAGGCTTGGCTTAGGCTTGGCTTAGGCTTGGCTTAGGCTTGGCTTAGGCTTGGAAGCGGCGGACTTGGCTTAGGCTTGGCTTGGAGCTTGGCTTATGGCTCGGCTTAGGCTTGGCTTGAGCGGCTTAGGCTTGGCTTGGCTTAGGCTTGGCTTAGGCTTGGCTTAGGCTTGGCTTAGGCTTGGCTTAGGCTTGGCTTAGGCTTGAAGCCAGGCTTGGCTTGGGCTTGACTTGGGCTTGGCTTAGTCTTGAAGCAAACCTCCCGACTCAGGACATCGTCTGCAGTATCACAGCCCGCCCGTGGCACCCCGAGCATAAGTGCAGTGCGATGCAGTTTGAGCCCCGGCGGACGAACGATCAAATCGCCTTCTACGAGAATGTGCTCGACACCGATGGGTACGGCTGGACACGCATCGCCTACGGTCAGTCCCCCCCCCCGTTAGCAGCCCAGTACCCAGCACACCCTCGCTATTTTAGCATGCGGCCCGCTGCATTCGTTCTGCGGCGGCCCGAAGACGCCGCCAGAAATTGAACCCGGCTGCTGGGCGGGGGTGGCGCGGCCGTACTCGTCGGCTGAATGCAGTAGGGTCATTTTGCAACTAGGCAAAGCTTAGGTTTCAGTGTTCTTTTCGTAAGAATCTTTTAGCAAAATTTCCCTACATATTTCAAGTGGAAAAACGCTTAGGAAAATTGTTCAGGGTCTAAATTCCGCTCAAAAAAAATCGATATTTTGGCGCTTTTGCATTATCGGGGGGACTTTTTTTTCTTAGGACCTATTTCTTAAAATCTAAATAATGGCAGTGTTTCTAAGCGTTTTTTTAGATATTTCTAAACGTGAAACCTTGAAAAATTTGCCTAAAAAACAACAAAAATATAGATTTTTCGACCAAAAAAATTTTAGGATAGTGTTTCTATTTGAAATACAGTTGTATATTACTAGAAACGCTATTAAAACCTTTCTATTCACTCCCCCCCCCGATAATGCAAAAGAACCGGGGAGTCTTGTCTTGCAGGTTACTACGGGATGATATCGTCTATGAAGGCCCCGATGAGCATCAGCCTGAAGATGCTGTTGGAGTATTACGACAAGGAGGTGAGTGATCTTGGAGTACTGGTTCGTTAGCGGGGGAGGGAGGTAGATTTTCCTTGTTCAAGACGCCTACTGGCTGCCAATTGGGAGTCCTACCTACTGCCCCCCGCTAACGCACAGAGCCGAGCTTAAGGAGGACGTCATGATCCTCTTTAGGGAAAGTTGGCCCTGGGTGAGCAGCGTGTCTTCACCAGGCCTGCGAATTTCACGTATCCGGTAGGGTTTTTTGGTACTTGACTATTAGCGGGGGAGGGATGACGGTTTTCCGCAGGAATCGCGTACGCTTTAGGAGATTTACATGACCTAGGTTAATTTTTGGCCAAAGATGGAAAATCAGCCGCTCTTTTGTGCAGGAGCTGTGGACGACGACCACGACGACAACTACGCCAACGACGACGACCCCCTCGACCCCCTCGACCCCTAGCTGGTCTCGTCCCGAGTACATCGGCCCGCCCACCTATCCGCCAGTCGTTTACCTCGTCCATGATGACTATGACCATGTTGATGATGATGAGTCGGTCGAAATCTGTTCCGGACGAGTTAATTGCCGTATTTTCCAGGAGCCCTGTCGGGACCCTGATCGCCATCTGCGTCAGCTTGTTGTTGTGCTGCTGCGCGATCTTCTGCATCTGCAAGTGTTGCTGGGTTCGGGGGCGTCGTGAAGGTATGTTTAAGCCTAGGCCTAAGCCTAAGCCTAAGCCTCAGCCTAAGCCTAAGCCTAAGCCTAAGCCTAAGCCAAGCCTAAGCCTCTAGCCTCCGCCTAAGCTACTCCGCTATGCCAGCCAAGCTAAGCCAAGCCTAAGCCAAGCCTAAGCCAAGCCTAAGCCAAGCCTAAGCCAAGCCTAAGCCAAGCCTAAGCCAAGCCTAAGCCAAGCCTAAGCCAAACCTAAGCCAAGCCTATTAAGCCAGCCTAAGCCAAGCCAAGCCTATGACCTAAATGAACTAATCTAAGTTTAAACCTAACGTAAGCCTCTTAAGCCTAAGCCATGCCTAACTTGTAAGCTAAACCAAGCGCCTGAGCGACCGACAAGCCTGAGCCTAAAGGCCTAATAGCCCAAGCGTAAGCGCGTAAGCTCTATTTAGCTAAGCAGTAATGCCTAAGCTAGCCTAAGCCTAAGCCTAAGCCTAAGCCTAAGCCTAGTCTAAGCTTGCTAAGTAAGCCTAAGGCAGCTCTAAATGAAGCCTAGCAAAGCCTATTAAGCTTAAGCCAAGCCTAATGAAGCCTAAAGCTAATACTAGGCTAAGTGAAGCCTAAGCTAAGCTAAGCTAAGTAAGCCCTAGCTGACCTAAGCCAGTAAGCTGCCTAAGCAGTATCCAAGCCTAATGCCAGCCTAAGCCAAGTCAAGCGCCTTAGTGAAGCTTCGCCCAACCTGCCACTTTCCAGAAGCCGATGACGGTCCGCAGACGTGGCGAGCTCAGGGCCCAGGAAGTACCCCCAGTGCCAGACAAGCACCCCCGGAACTACCCCGTAATGCCACAGCAGCCTCCCCCCATCGTCTATCCGGCGGCCCCCATCAACGAGGATCAAGCGGATGAGGCGTCGAATGTCAGCGGAAGGGGCCAGACTTGAAGCCAGCGACTCCAGCATAAAATACCGCCACAAATCGATTCTATATTTGTGATAATGTTCATATTTGCATTGTCGGCTCAAACTTGTCTGTATGTGACGAATAAACGATTGCTGGAGAACACAGAAGAGAGAGAGAGAGAGAGAGAGAGAGACAGGGAGAGAGAGAGAGAGTGAGAGAGAGAGAGACAGGGAGAGAGAGAGCGACAGGGAGAGAGAGAGTGAGAGTGAGAGAGAGTGAGAGAGAGAGACAGGGAGAGAGAGAGTGAGAGTGAGAGAGAGAGTGAGAGAGAGACAGGGAGAGAGAGAGAGAGTGAGAGTCAGAGAGAGAGAGAGAGACAGGGAGAGAGAGTGAGAGAGAGAGTGAGAGAGAGACAGGGAGAGAGAGAGAGTGAGAGTGAGAGAGAGAGAGATAGGGAGAGAGAGAGAGTGAGAGTGAGAGAGAGAGTGAGATGAGAGAGAGCGAGAGAGAGAGAGAGAGAGTGAGAGAGATGCGGGTGGTGGATTTAAATACCTTTCAAATTTTAATTTTGGCAATCTGGTTGGGCTGCTCGGTGAATTTTCATTCAACGCAAACTCGCCCAAATGAGCCGTCAGCTCTTTTTTCTGCTGATTTTTGCCTACTTCGCCTCTGTCGATAGCAATGTACGGCTTGGCCTTGGCTTAAGCTTAGCTTGCTTCAACTTCGTTTTTATCTTTCCTTGTTCAGGCCATCACCTGTGACGTCATCTCCAAACCCTGGCACCCAGACCACGGTGGATGCGTCGAGGTGAAGCGTGAGATAGGCATCGAAGACTTGGGCATCGCCTTCCACGAGAACGTCACCAACAAGGATGGCGGGTGGACATACGTCACCTACGGTCAGTATTAGCCCGTGCTCAGCCACTCACTAATTTCAGCTTGCCGTGAATCGCCGTACCCGGATGCGGTGATCTTTTGTGGTGGGCCTCCGGCGCCGCCGAGGCGAGCCGTCCCGAAGACGCCCGGCTGCTGGTCGAGGACGTTGAGGGATGACCCTCAACATTCCGCTGTATGCGGTGAGTGAAGCTTAGACCTAAGCTTAAGCCTAAGCCAATCTTAAGCCTAAGCCAAGCCTAAGGCTAAGCATAAGCCAAGTCTAAATCTAAGCGTAAGCCAAGCCTAAGCCAAGCTCTGCCAACCTAAGCCAAGCCGTAATCCAAAGCTACAAGCCTATAAGCCTAAGCTGCCCCCAAGCTGGCAAGCCTCAGCTAGCCTCCAGCCAAGCCTAAGCCAAGCCTAAGCCAAGCCTAAGCCAAGTCTAAGCCTTAGCCTAAGCCAAGCCTAAGCCTAAGCCTAAGCCAAGCCTAAGCCCAGCCTAAGCCCAACCTAAGCCAAGCCTAAAGCCTAAGCCTAAGCCTAAGCCTAAGCCTAAGCCAAGCCTAAGCCTAAGCCTAAGCCTAAGCCTAAGCCCAGCCTAAGCCCAACCTAAGCCTAAGCCTAAGCCTAAGCCTTAGCCTAAGCCAAGCCTAAGCCAAGCCTAAGCCCAGCCTAAGCCCAACCTAAGCCAAGCCTAAGCCTAAGCCTAAGCCTAAGCCTTAGCCTAAGCCAAGCCTAAGCCTAAGCCTAAGCCAAGCCTAAGCCCAGCCTAAGCCCAACCTAAGCCAAGCCTAAGCCTAAGCCTAAGCCTAAGCCTAAGCTCAACCTAAGCCAAGCCTAAGCCAAGCCTAAGCCAAGCCTAAGCCAAGCCCGAGACTTTCCAGAAGCCGACGACGGCCCGCAGACGTGGCGTCCGCAGGGCCAGAGCGGCACCTCCAGCTATCCAAGACAGCAGCAGCCGCCGATGATGCAGCAGCAGCCCCAGATGACGTATCCGATGCCCAACCCAAACGATGTGGGATCTGATGAAGTGAACGTCAGCGGGCGTACCTAAAAATACGATACGATACGCTACGCTACGCTGCGACATACCGTACGATATTCGAGTTGTTCTATTTGTGAAGATGTTCACATTGCATTGTCCCCACTTTTGCCATGTGATGCTCTAAAAATGAATAAATGATTTCTAGACGTTCTCTGAGATTACGCAATACTACGGACTACAGATGCTCAAAAGTCCTATGCCCTTGCGAAACACGCAATTTTGCCAGGATAGGGTACTTGCTGGAGTACGCTACTTTCCGGGTTACGGTCTCTGAGCCTTCAAAAGAAAGTGGCGTACCGTCTAAAACTTAGCTACGCGTCCGATTACAGTACCCACTTTCCAGTTTACGGTACCCGGTCCTTCGTAGTAAGGCTAGAATTACGTTCGAAAATACTGTACCATCCGGCATACGTTCATTTGGGTACTGTACTGTTTGAGAGTACGCCACGTTCCGAGTTACGGTCTCTCATTCAGCAAAAAAAGTCATGTTCCGTTTAAAATCGAACTACTATCCGGATACGGTACTTTCTCGTTTACAGTGCTCTCAGGTCAACACGGGTTACTGTAATTTTCCGAAACATGTTGATTGCGGGAAAGATCAATTGCAGATTTTCGAGATATTCCGCGACTTTCCGGCCTACGGTGCATTCCGAAAAACATAGTTTCGGTCCCTTTAAAGCTATCGTACCAATCGGAATACGATCATTTGTGGAGTACGGTACTTCCCTCAGTACGATACTTTCCAAATTACGATATCTCACAAAATTAGCATACGAAAATTAACGCACATGTGAAAAAGCCAAAATCCTGCTCCCCCATTTTTCTACGTTCTCTTACAAGGTGGGTGGCTGGTTTTTAGCAGGTTTTTCGGGCTAAAGATGCTAATTCATAAATTTTTTTCGAAAAAAACGTGTTTCACCAAATTCCTAAAATTATCCAATTCTTGGTGGCTTTACTCGTGAACGCTTTTCCCATTGCAATTAGCAATTTTTTTAATTTAAAAAAAATTAAATTTTTGCTTCAGAAATAAATCCTTGGTACTTGTTCGTACTTACATCGTTGGTATTCGAAACTTGCGCAATTGGCCCCCACCGGAAGACGGATCGATAGAAGAAGAAGACGCAGAAGAAGATGGACTGGGTCAAGGGGCTGCTCGGCATCAGGACCCTCAAAAAGGTATTCATTTTTGGCTTGCCGGGACATTTAAAAGGGCAGGCTAGCATGGATTCGTGAGGAAAAAAATCCAGGGCAGCTAGCAGAGATCATTTTTCTCTTTCCCAGGGCACAAAAATCTGGTCGGCCACCACGCCGTACGTCATCGAGAAGCTGCTCGGCGAGGGCGGCTTCGGGGCGGACAAGGTTTGTAGTTTGTAGCCTGGAATAAATTACGTAGTTTGTAGTCTGTAGTATGGTACTTATGCGGTGAATTTGTATTCTGTAGGCAATCAATTTGTGGTTTATGGTTTATGAAACGCAGATTTAGTTTGTAGCCGGTAGTGAGGGTTCTTCTCCGGTAGTCTATAGTTTGGTCGAAATTCTGTAGTTTGTAGCTCATAGTCTCAACTAAATTGTGCCGCTTGTGGCCTGGCCTCTATTTTAATTGTATGTGCTTTGTAGCCTGTAATCTCGAGTGTTTTGTAGCTTGTAGTCTTATGGCTTGTAGTCTGTAGTCTGGAAAAAATTATGTACACGGTTTGTAGTCTGTAGTAACGTTAAAATCGTGTAGTTTATAGTCTAATCGAAATGTAGTTTGTAGTGTCGGCTGGATTCTGTAGTTTGTAGCCTACAGCTTCACTAAATTCTGTATCTTGTAGCCTGTAGGTTATTTAATCACATCTATTTTGTAGTTGGCAATCTGGATTTTTGTAGTTTGCGGTCTTGCGGCTCGTAGTTTGTAGTTTTTTCATTTTGTGCTCTAGATCCTAGTTTTTCTCCCCGTTAGGTTCACGTCGCCGGCGACCCGTCCCTCACTTACGCCATGAAAATTGAGCAGCGCCGCCGGCCCGGCAAGGAGCTCAAGCTGAAGATGGAGGTTGTTGTAGTTTGTAGCCTGGGCGTAGTTTCTAGTTTAAAGATCCCATTTTTTAACATTTTTCTAGTCTGTAGTTATTGGTGAAACGGCACCAGTTGAAATTTGTAGTCTAGTATACTTAGCGTTTTTTAGCTGAAAATCCTGCTTGCCGCCGGCGATAGTGACCGTCGCTGTCTCCACTTTACAAAACTCATCGACCGGGGCAGTCGACCGGAATTCGTCTTTATGGTAGGGTATCGTTCTCTCTCTCTCTCTCTGTGTCTCCCTCGCTCCGTCTCCCCTCTCTCGCTCTCTCTCTCTCTCTCTCTCTTTCTCTCTCTATTTTCTCCTCTCTCTCTCTCTTCCTCTCTCTTTAGTCTCTCTCTGTCTCTCTCCCTCCACCCTCTCTCTCGCTTTCTCTCTCTTTTCCTCTCTATCTCTGCTCCTCTCTATCTCTCGCTCGCTCTCACTCTCTCTCTTTCTGGCCCTCTCTCTGCTCGCCCGTTTCCTCAAAGAATCTTCACTAGCCGGCCTCTTTCCAGGTAATGGAACTCGTCGGTAAGTCGGTGAAGGACGTGCAGCGTGAGCGTCGCGGCAAGGTGTTCACCATCTCCACGGCCTGCCAAGTCGCCGAGCAGACGCTTGAAGCCCTCGAAGACATGCATGCACTCCGGATATCCATCGGTAACGAGCAGAGATTCTTTGAGGAATGGAGGGGCAGGCTAGCGGAGACCATTTCCTCGTTTCCAGCGACATCAAGCCGTCCAACCTGACCATCGGCGTCGGCGCCGTTACGCCACGTTGTCTACCTGCTCGGATTAAAGATCTCGAGAAGATTCGGAATGAGGATGGAGAGATTAAGGTGGTGTCACGGTCCCTTTAAAGTTACCGTACTCGTTGCAGTTGCCCCGCTGGAAGTGCACGTTTAAAGGGACGGTGAAGTACGCGTCGCTGGCGTGCCAACAGCGCTGCGCGAGCAGAGCGGCAAGGACGACCTGGAGTGCTGGGTGTATTTGTTTGCCGAATTTGTGCATCCTGGAGGTTGGACTTCATGCTCACTTTCAAGAAGCTGATGCTCAGGACTGCCGTGGCGCAACATGGACAACACGAAGGAGGTGTACCGCAGGCAGCCCAAGGCCCACGAACGCCCCTGCGACCTGTTCACCGGATTCTCCAGGCCTGAGGTTCGGGTTTTCTAGCTGTCTCACTCCCTTTAGTACATGGTGGCCGTGCTGGAGTACATCGACGAGTTGAGCTACGTGCAGCAGATTGACTACGGGTACCTGCGCCAGGCTGTTGAACTGGTGGGGGCTTGAATTTCCTCAAAGAATCACGGCTAGCCTGCCCCTTCCCCTCTCTCTCATCCCAAATGATCTCTGCTAGCCTGCCCCCCCCCCCTCTCTCATCCCAAATGATCTCTGCTAGCCTTGCCCCTCCCCCTCTCTCTCTCATCCCAAAATGATCTCTGCTAGCCTGCCCCTCCCCCTCTCTCATCCCAAATGATCTCTTCTAGCCTGCCCCCTCCCCCCTCTCTCTCATCCCAAATGATCTCTGCTAGCCTGCCCCCTCCCCTCCCTCTCTCATCCCAAATGATCTCTGCTAGCCTGCCCCTCCCCTCTCTCTCATCCCAAATGATCTCTGCTAGCCTACCCCCTCCCCTCTCTCTCATCCCAAATGATCTCTGCTAGCCTGCCACGCCGATTTTCAGACCTGTCGCTTCAACGACGGCTCAATGTCTGCCCCTCTCGACTGGGTGCAGCGTCACTCCCCGGTCACTCCCGAGGAGTCGCGCTTGGTATGGGATTGTTATGGCTTCAACGTCTCTTTAAACTAAAAGTTGTTCGGCTTCCTGTTAAAATACAGGGTTTTTTACCTTCAATATCCCTTTAAACGCACAGTTTTCTTGACATTAGTCGGCTTTTGATAACTTTCATCTAATCTCATTCCAGTCCGTGCGCCAGGACGCGACCAGCTCGCGCTACTGCGACGGCTACCGGCCAAAGGTAACTTCTGATCTTTTAGATCAAATAGAAGGTTGATATCGATTTTTTTCAATATCTGTCGAGAAAATAATGGGGATAAACTTAATTATCATTTTCATACCTTCAAATTTGCGGTGTCAAAATTGGGAAACATGGGAAAAGGATAAAAAAATGTTTCATTTAATGGTAAAGTTGAGGTGAAATTTCTCAGGCCAATGGACGACCGTTCATGCTTCGAACAAACCCAAAGTTGATTGCGTGACATCAACTTTTGCTGAAAATTAAATAAATTAAATGAGCGCAAAAAGTTGTGCCTAATACAAAAATGTTTCATTCAATCCGAAAGTTGCCGCAAAAACGTTTCGCATTACTGTGGCTTCGGTTAATGACGATGTAATATTTTTAATACGAGTAATTTGAGTGGCTGAAAAATGAATGCCAATTTAACTGCGTGAAATCGACTTTTGGATCAAATAAAATTAATTAAATAATCGCGAAAATCTTTCGTGCACAAAAATATGCTTCATTTAATGGCAAAGTTGCGGTAGGATTTTTCAAATTAGTGCGAGGTATTGCTCCGACAATTATAATAAACTTTAGATATCGTTTTCATTAATTAAAAAATAGGATAATTTTAAGGCAATTAAAATGTAAATTTTTAAAGTGTTTTCATGCCAGCTTGCCTAAAAAAATTGAAAAATTCAACTTTTTTTTTGCTTTCTTACATTTAATTTTTTTTCAGTCCACCATCCGCTCGCTCGGGATCGGGCTCAATCCGAAGAGGAGCAGGTATCTCTCTCTCTCTCTCTCTCTCTCTCTCTCTCTCTCCCTCTCTCTCTCTCTCTCTCTTTCTCTTTCTCTCTCTCTCTCTCACGCTCTCTCTCTCTGTCACTCTCTCTCTCTCTCGCCCTCTCTCTCCCTCTCTCTCTCGCTCTCTCTCGCTCTCCCTCACTCTCTCGCACTCTCTGCCTCTTTCACTCTCTCTCACACTCTCTCTCTCTCTCTCTTTCCCTCTCTCCCTCTCTCTCTCTCTCTCTCTCGCTCTCCCCAGAAAAACGACTCGTTTAGTCAAGACCGCTCATCGGAGGAGGAGCGCCACTCTTCTGCGGTTGCTGTGTCGGCAGCGGGCGGCGTCGTGGGGACGCGGACCACGACGCAGGGGAGCAGCCGCGTCGCGGGTCCTCCGAGCAGCAGCGGCGGATCATCGGGCCGTCAACACCAGCAGGGACAGCAGCAGCAGCAGCCACAGCGCCCGCCGAGGAGGAGGAGCAGCAGCAGCCGGGGAATGACTCGATCATCCACCCTCCACGCCATTAGCCGGGTCCGTTTCAAAGGGAGTGTGACACTTTTATTTTCTGCAAAAATCCTTGCTAGCTTGCCCTCGACAGCGCTAGGTAGCTCAGGCTCAATTTTTCCCAAAAAATCACTGCCAGTCTGCCCCGAAACCGGTTGAATAATTTTTAAGGGGGCGTGACATCCTGGTCATCATTTTCTCCGCAAAAATCTCTGCTAGCTTGCCTTTGAAAATCGATAGAAACATTTTAAAGGGGGCGAGACACCTTGAGGAAGACGCTTCTCCCCAAAAATCCATGTTAGCTTGCCTTGTTTAATTTTTTTGAGTTTTAAAGGCGCAGTGACACCTAGGGAAAATCAGATTTTTCCACAAAAACCTCTGCTAGCTTGCCCTCAAAATTGAAAACTTCATAAGCTAAATTGTTGAATTTTCAGGACCGCCACCGGTGCACGCGCAAGCTCGTCGACTCGGATTGAAGAAATACGAAGAAATACCCATCATTTTCTCTCGCTGTCTCTCTTTTCTCTCGTTTTCTCGCTCTCTCTCGCTCTTTCCTTGTCTCTCTTTATCACTCGCTTTTTATGTACCAGTCGCGTGGTTTTTTGAATAAATGAATCTTTTTAAAATAATTTTTTTGATGACATGGAGAAAGTTTAAGGGCATCGGAAATTCCGAATTTACGAAAAATAAAAGATATTTTAGGGGGTTTCTTGGCGAGTTAGAATAAACTAAAGATAAAAAAACTAAGAAACCCAAAATTTTCCGAGTTTCCAAAGAAGTTGAATCATTTTTTTGTTGGGCCTGATCGTAATGAGAATCTGTGAAATGAGAAGGTAAAAAAAATCGGGGTTTCAAAAATCTAATTACGCGACCGCTGCTCGGGCAAAGTATTCAGGTTGACCAATCGAATCCCAATAAATATTTTACTTCAAAAATTTAATTATTTTTAATTGGGTAGTAAAAGGGTTCACGCTACGTTAAATGGATCACACCAGGTACGGGGACGTAGCGTAATACCCTTAGGGCCCTACTGGCCCCAGAAATCGGCCGGGGCCTGAAGATTTCATAATGGGACCCTTATGATTTTCATTTTCTCCAAAAATTTTGCTGCCTGCTGGCGCTATTTTTTCACTTTTTTACCGGCTATTTGTAGAGCTATGTAACCTCTTTTTCCAAAATTTTGCCTGCGGCGCTGTTTTCTCGTCCATCTTTTGATTTTTGGAAAAAATTTTGGGAGCCCCCGAGATTTTTTCCTGGCTACGCCCCTGACCAGGTATATAACCCGCAGGTCCACCCGCACCATAATTTTTTGGCCGATTTTGTTACTTTGAATGGTGGCTTGTTAAACAAATTAAAAATCCAAAAATTTACCGCTAGCGCTAACAAGGTGAAACATTTTTCCTTCGAGTTGTTCGTAAGGACGCTTTAGGTAACCAAACCATGAAAATTTATGTTTCAAAAATTACATAACCGATTCCTTCTTTGGGAACACAGATATTTCATGCCCATGATTCGTTCGATCTAGTTTTCGTGGTCTTCAAAGACTATTAAAATCGAAAACTCTAAATTTTTGAGGAGTTGGTGTGAAAATGTGTTGGGCCGAAGAAATCTAACGCGAATTAAGCAAGCCAAAAGTGACTGGTAGCGCTAAAAAGGCGAAATATTTTTTTTTCTGGCGCCCGGTTTAATTTTTCGCGCTCTCGTTTCGCATTGTGTTTAAAACTTAAAACGTTTACTGTGCAAGAATAATAAGAAGGACAGCAAAAAAAACACGAAAACGTGGCGCTGCGGTGGCGCTAGACTATGCCTATTTTTTAGTTAAACAAAATCGTGTTTCGATCATTTGCACTATATCAGGTCGGTTTTTGAGAAATTATTGAAAGTAATAAAACTGCGGAAGAAAAAAAGAGGGAAAATAAAAACTAAAGAAACAATAAAACACTTACTTTCCAAGAAAAATTATAAATAAAACAAGAAAAAATAAAAGCGCTGCGTTAAATCGTTGACATTAGAAATATTCTGTCATTTCTAATGAAAGAAAAATAATGTTTCGATAATTTACAATATCAGACCAGTTTTCTAAAAATTATTAAGTCCGAAAGCTTTCATACCTGCTGCCTTACCTCTTCTCCCATTTACACAAATATTTCTGTTCTTAAAATCGTTTTCCGTTTGAGACATTAAACCGGTCGAGGGCTACTGACAGCATTTTTGTTATGGAATTTTTAAACTTTTTGGAAAAAAAAGTGGGTTTCAATGTTTTCCATGTACAAAAAATGTTTTTTAAAAATTCATTAACTTCTTTGCTGACATCGGAAATCGTTACGATGCATCATGTATTTTCGAATTTTGCTAAATTTCCAAGCTTATATATGAATGGTTTATTCAAATTTGTTGTGGAATCTTAAATTTTTAGAAAAAAGTAGGTTTCGATTTTTTTACATTGCTAGGTTGTTTGAAAAATTCATTACTCTTGACGTACTGACCCGCTGAACGTTTGCTGCTTGATTGCCTTTAGTGATTCACCTAAAAATATTTCAGTTTTTAAGTTGAAAGTAATAGTAGTAGTTAAGTTTAGCTAAATTTTTGATAAAAAGTAGGTTTCAATGCTTCTACATTATCAAAACCATTTTCTAGGAAATTTTAGAAACAAATTTTAATTTTTTTTTAAAAAATAGGTTTCAATTATCCACATTATCACCCCAGTTTGCAAAAACGCCAATTGTTGGTAGGTTCATTGATCCTTTACGCTAGATCTCATTTTTTTCTCTGGTTGGTTTAAATTTCACCGTTTTGAAGGAATTATTATTCGTTTAGAATTTAAGCCGGTACCGAGCAGGCTAGCAGAGTTTGTTTGAGGAAACTTTAAATCTTTAGGAAAAGTAGGTTTCCAATTTTCAGATGGCGAGCTAGGTTTTTCAGACAATAATGTTCAGCGCTTCGTCATTTTTTTCTGGTTTGTATAAATTTTACCGTTTTCTTTTAGTTTCTTAGTCATTTGATGGCTAGCCTAGCAGAGATTGTTTGGGAAATTTTGAATTTTTAGAAAAAGTAGGTTTCAACTATTTTATTCTTCGGCGCATTTACGTTGTGTCATTATCTTTATCGTAAAATTTCGTTTGTAAAAAGTCTCTTGTTTTCGTTGTCATTAACAATTTTTAGAATTTCAAATTTTTTAATAGGAGTATGTTTCAATTATTTCCATGTTCCGCTCGTTTTTTTAAGATTAATGAGTTGAAAATCGAATGACGTTTCAATTATTTCATTCAAGAGCGCATTTTGCGAAATATTAATTTCCATAGTAAGAGAATTTTTCATATACAATCATACAAAAATTGTTTTTCGTTTAGTTTTTCAATGAGCAGAGATTCTTAGAATTTGGAATTTTTAATAGGAATATGTTTAGTTTTCCATTGGGAGCTCGGTTCAAGAATTATTGAGTTGTCGATACACAGGGCTAGCTAGCAGAGATTGTTTGTGGAATTCTGTACTTTTCTTAGAAAAAGTAGGCTTCAATTATTCGCCGTGTCAGCCCGGTTTTTGAAGAATTAATATAGGCAACGCATGGGTAACTTTCATCATCACCAATCTTGCATTTTATAAAAACAGCTTTTTTTTATTAAGTCTTTTCATGCGCAGAAATTTTTGGAGGTTTTTAATTTTAATAGGAGTACGTTTTAATTATTTTCATGATCAGCGCGGTTTTTGTAAAATTTGTGAGTTGTAGATACGCAGGGCTAGCTAGCAGAGATTGTTTGTGTAATTGTTTTTGAATTTTTGAAAAAGTAGGTTTCGTATATTCCCATCGTTAGCGGGGTGTTTTTGATGAATTAATAGTGAAAAACCGTGTGGTCAGCAAATTTTGCAATTTATCGAAAACAGTTTTTCGTCAAGATATTTAAGCAAGAAGAGTTTGTTTTTGGAATTTTAATTTTTTTAATGAAGGGATAAGGTTATTTTTGATTAGCCCTTCTTTATAATTTAAAATTTTTGATGTAAGTATGTTTCATCTATTTCCATTTATGGATCAGCTATTTCAAAAATATTGGACCGGTTCGTCTCTTTTTATAAATCAAAAACCCCGGGTGTTTGATGCTTTATCTGTTCCCCAATTTCCATAAATCCATTGACCTTTTGCAGTGTTTTTGCGGGGACAAAAAGCCAATATATTCCTAGCGCCGAGTCGCCCGCGCAAGATCAATACCCTCGGGGCTCGACGACCTCGTTGTATGTAACACAACTTTTTCCATTTCAAGCCATCTTATCCGGAATCTTCTGCGGGCTTCTCTCTCGCTCTCTATCTCTCTCGCTCTATCTCTCTCTCTCGCCTCTCTCTCTCTCTCTCTCTCTCTCTCTCGCTCCAATATATCTCTCTCTCTCTCTCGCTCTATCTCTCTATCTCTCTCTCCCTCTCTCTCTCAATCTCTCTCGCTCTCTCTCACGCACTCACTCTCTCTCTCTGGCTCGCTCACTGTCTCACCACTCTCTCACGCTCTCTCTCTCCTCACTCGCTCTCTCCTCTCACTTCCACTCTCTCTCACTCACTCTCTCTCGCCCTCTCGCACTCTCTCTCTCTCTCCTGGCTAGACCAAATTAGCACCAAATTAATTTGTCACGTTTCATCAAAGAGGCCCATTCCACTGCCAAATATTTTCCAAAATTTCCGCAAAGAATCTTTGCTAACTTGCCCAGATGATCGATTCATAAATTAATTAAATTTACTCATCACTTGACTCAAACAATCCAGAATTGCGGCTATGGCACATCTATCCATTCCAGAATTGCTTTTTCTCTTGCTCCTTCACATTTTTGTAACACATTATTTTAGTTCCTTTTTTGTAAAAGTGGTTTTTTATATTCTATATTTATAGCGGCTTCGTTATATTCCGCAAAGAATTTCTGCTGGCCTGCCCGGTGCGGTTGTAAGGCTGGTTCGTATCACCGAAGTATTCTCCAGAAAACCTTCTCTCACAGGCTTCAAATCTTTGCAACATATTCCTTTAAGCTCATAAAAACTCCCCCAGGTTTCCGCAAAGAATTTTCACGGTTTCATCAATGTGGCCTATTCCATTTCGCCAAAGAATCTTTGCTAGCTTGCACAACATGGACGGTTTTTAGATGAAAGTCGCTTATTACTTGTCTCAAGCAAAACACGCCTGTGCATTACCGAATTGATTTTCATCTCGCTTCTTCACATTTTCGTAACATATTATTTTAGGTTTCCTTTTTTAAAAATTTGCGTGTATTTTGATTTTATGCTCGATAGATTAGAATGATCACCTCCTCTTATTCCGCACAGAATTTCTGCTCTGAAAGAATTTTTAATTTAAGCTACTGCTACTAAACTAAATGACATGGGGGAGTCGAACGACAACGAATTCCATAACCAATTTTCCTGAGGGGGCAGCAGACATTTGAAACATATTAATTAAATGGATTCGAAATAATATGCGGCCTTTGCTGTATGCGATAAAAATCCTGTCTTTCTCATCTCCGCAAAAATCTCTGCTAACCAGCGCGACATTAAATTTAACTAGAACCGAGGGTTGTATACAAGTTCAGCGCCTGACAAGATTGTATAGAAACTTTTCCACCGAAACCTAAATATTTTCTGTTGTGTCTTGAGTAGATGTGTGACAGCGCGGGACGAACAGTTCGAAAGACTGTTTATTCGGTGAGCAACCTGGCGGCAAGAGGAGGAGGAAATTAGAACTGAACTGGGGAAATAAATGCCATCGCAGGCCCCTGGGAGGAGAGAGACCCCGTTACGGTGGAAAGGGCACTGGATAGGCGAGGGACCGGGGAGCCAAGGGAAAAGGGCGCGGGCGCTCAAAGGCGCCTCCGCAACATTTTCGAAACATTTGAATTGTAATTTTGGCTTTTTTGGCTTACGTAAATCATTACGGAATGGAAAGATTGGGTTTTTTTTTAAAAGGTTTTTTTTAAAAATTAGCGAATGGCTGGCATCTGCAACTACATGACATGGAATTCCATAAACAATTTGGTGCTGAGGCTTCAGACATTTGCAACATATTAATTTAATCGTTTGGAAAATACTACCAACTCATTTTGGCATTTTCCGCATATGCTCAAAATGCTGGCTTCTTTTATTTCCTCAAAGAATCTCTGCTAGCCTGCCCGGCATTGAATTAGTGGGAATTGATGGTTTTATAAAGCGTCACATTGTATACAAACTTTTCCGTCAAAAACTACATATTTTCGAAACATTTTAATTTTCCTAAATTCGGGTTTTAAGGGATGTGGACAATTTGTTAGGCATAAAAGGGAACAATCATAGTTTGGAAAAAGGTTTTTTAGATATTTTACGCGTGACATGATTCCGCTAAAAACCCGAACGCTGGGTCTTCGAATTTTTGAAACATATTAATTCCACATTTGACTCTTCATATTAAATTTTTTCCTTCTTTTCACGAGCTGTCCTGATCGCTTTAAATTTCTAAAAGGCAGGGATAATCTGCCTCGGATTAAGCCGGAAATCAGGACCGGAAAAGGTCCCGAAAAGGCGAAGAGCGGTAAATTATCGGATTAGCAAGGCCTGGGCCTGGAAAAACGAACTGCGAAAATAAAGTTAGCATCTCGAGACATCTTCGCATTATTTAATTAGTTTTTTTTTAACAATTTGACTGAGAATTGAAACATTTTTGTGCATTTATTTCTCTTGCGTTAGCGTAAATTTTGGAGAGCATTTGAAACTTAATAATCATTTTGAATAAAAATTGGGGATGATCGCATTAAACCCTTGCGAATTTTTCCGAGCACTAAAATTGCAGCAACATATTTGTTGTTTCAAGTGTCTGGCAACGATTTCGAACTTTTAAGGTTCCATCTATCTATCTGTCTCTCTCTCTCCCCCCTCTCTCTCTCTCTCGCTTTCTCTCGCTCTCTCGAAACGCGGAAAAGGAAAGCTAGCAGAGTTTCTTGCGGAAAAGCTATGGATGAACTCTCAGTACACACATTCTATCCTTCCTCGCACATTCCCCCGTAAAAAGCCGAGAAGCCCCACTTTTTTTGGGGCGGTGGGTCCCCAAAAACAAAGGCCAGGGGGCGATATATTGGTTGGCCCCAAGATTGGGCCCCGGACCCATTCTTACGGGGCAAATCAAGCAGAAATTAGTCGTCCTCCACTCCATATTTGCCCTGGAGCGCCAGGATTGGATATTCGTCCAACATTTTCACGTCATCTGGTTTCGTTCGTTTCCCTTCCTAAAGAATCTCTGCTAGCCTGCCCCCTCATTTAGTATTTAAGGCACAAAATCTAGTTTCATTTATTAACTCAGTTTTCATCCCCCGCTTAAGCAACAGTTACCTTTCCGTAATGAAGGCAAGGTTTCAAAGATTTTGGTACTGACACCGAAAGAAGTAATAGAATATACTTTTACCAAGCCGTCTCTCCGTTCTGGTGGAAACATTTTTTTCAAAGACAGGATTTTTTTGTTCGGACGCCATCGATGACAGTTTTTCAGAACCCGTTTTTTAAGATTTCGTTTTCTTGATTTAATTGATCAAAGTACGCCACTCATGTCCCTTATTTTAGGGCTTAACGCAATAGAAGTTTTCATTTTTTCCATTCTCAATTTTTCTGAATTTAATCTTAAATACGCGATTTTATATAACTTTTTCCAGATCGATTTTTCTATTTTTAAATTTATATGTCTATTTAAACCTATACAGCTATCAAGCAGTGATGAATTATGTATTTTATTTTTCGTTTACCTTCTAATTTTCTAAAACATGCTTTTTCAAATGGCAAATTCTCTGCTTTTCCAAATTTAATTTTTTCAATACGCAAATTATATACCTTTTTAGGGGCTCAAAACTACAGCAAACTATACATCTAAAAATGATATAAATGGGCGTCCTACTCCGTGCCCAATCCCCCGTATCCCCAGCGCCACCCGTCGATGGGAATGTAACGTACTACTTGGAGTGGACCGGGTCTCAGTGGACCCGAGAGGAGCTTGTCCACTCTGTCAGGTGCGGCAGGCTAGCAGGAATTTTTGCGGGTGAAAAACGTCTTTGGTGCTTTGGCATTATCGGGGGGGGGGGATTTATTCTTAAGATTTAAATTTTCAAATATTATTAGAGGAAGCGTCGCTAAACACAAAAAACTTTTTAAACAAAAAAATACAAAATTTACAAAACCAAAAAAAATTTTATTAAAAATAAGAACAATACGATTTTTTTTCTACTTAAATTTCGAATTTTTCAAGTTTTTTGGTAGTTTTTATATAAAACGATTTTTCGACCAAAATTCATAACAACTAATCAAATCCAAAATTCAAATTTTTATCGAAAATTCTACTCCCCCCTCCCCGATAATGCACAAGCACCCATTTTTTTGCAGCATCGCCTACGTGGTCATCTCGATCCTGATGGTCTTTCTTTGGTCGGCGTATTTGTGTTATGACGGAAGGTAGGCTTTTTGAAAAGTTTTGAAAGGTTCTAGTTCATTAGCGGGGGAGGTTCAAATATCCGCCCCCCTGCTAACAAACCACAACCCAAAATTTAAAGGGGACGCGTCGATATTTTGGCAAAGAATCTCTGCTAGCTGATTTTTCTGTGAAACTTTAGTTAAAACACGAAAACGACTATTTTTCCAGCATAGAAGTCGGGTATTTAAATCGTCGAAACACATTTTTACAATTTGTTTCTGCAGGTGCTCTTCAAAGCGTGTTCCAAAAACAAATGTTCACCTTTTTTCGTGTTAGGCAAAGAAGGTCTTGTTATTATTCGCGTCACTTTCTGCTTGTAAAAATCGGCGATTTTGCCCAAATTGACGCGTAAATAGGAGCCCTCGTTCACTTGCCGTGTTTTTCGAGTATAAAAGGATTCGGAAAATATTATTCTCCAAATATCAATATTTCCGCAAAGAATCTCTGCTAGCTAATTTATCGGTGAAACTTTGGTATGCACACGAAACCGCAAGCTATTTTCCAGAGATCAAATCGAGTATCCAAATTGTTGAAACATTTTTTTTACAGATCCTCGCAAATTCTCATTGCAATCAGACAGCAAAAAAACAAGGATTCAACCTTTTTCTTTTATCGAAAAAAGCTTATACTTTTAATTTTCCTGTACCATCTCTAATCTCGAATCATAAATTCGCATCGCGATCAGACAGCCGAAAACAATGTTTCAATTTTTATATGATTTTCTTTCAAACTGAAGCTCTTAATTTGCTTGTATCATGTTATCAATGCTTTGCCCATTCGTAAAAATGACAATCTCAATATTTCCGCATGGAATCTCTGCAGGCTAATTTTTATTCGTGGATTTAACCATGAAAAAACCTAAAACTATTTTTCCAGAGAAGGAATCGGGCATTTAAATTGTTTTAACACATTTTGAAAATCTGGTTCCCCTCTTTACAATCGTTCGGTTTCGAAAATAATGTTTCACGTTATTTGCGCAGTCGGAACAAGCTCTTGTTCTTATTTTCGTAGCATTCTCATCCTGTAAAATTCGGCATTTCCGAACCAAATACATGAATAGCTTGTTTTCAAGTTTTACAGACACAGAAAAACAGGAATATTTCCGCAAAGCATCTCTGCTAGTTAATTTCTATTGGTGAACTTGGCAATGATGAAGTCAAATTATCGTTCCCGAGAGGGAATCGGGTATTTAAATTGTTGAAGCACTTTTTTTGCAACTGGCTCCCAAACGGCTCTTCACAACCCGGCGTTTGAAAAACGTTGATTCATTCTTTAGCGCTATCCGCAGAATTTGAATTTCTTAATTCATGGTCGCGACATGCTCGATTTGTCTAACCGCCTTATCCTTTTTTTCTGGTCCAAATTGCTGCGCAAATCTGGGGTCTTCGTCTGGCCGTGCGTGCGTGCCGGGTTTTTCAGGTTTAAATACACGGAAAACATCAAGATTTCCGCAACGCATCTCAGCTAGCCAATTTTTAGGCGTGAATTTAGTGCCGTGATGAAACGACGGGTTTTCCGATAAGCAACCTTTGAACCTGATCTTAGATTTTGATTTAATAATTAATATGAATTTAATTTATTATCGAATATTTGATAGAATCTTAGGTTTGAGAAGATTTAAATCGTTGAACACATTTTGTTTTGCCATTTTGCTCCGAAGATCTCTTCACAACCCGGCGTTCGAAAAACGATGATGCAACTTTTTGGCGCTATCGGAAGGACTTGAGTTACTTAATTATCGGGCGACTGCTTGTTGATTATTCTAATCGTGAAATCCGCATTTTGTGACCGAAACTGTGGCGTAAATAGGAGTTTTTACGTTCGCGTACCCTGTTTTCAAGCTTTAAGGGGAATGGAAAACGTGAAGTTTTCCGCAAAGCCTCTCTGCTGGGCAATTTTTTGCTCGCTAATTTATCGTCGATGGTACATGTCACCTTTTTAAGGTTTATAATATATAAGAATCCAGATTCTCGAAAAGAATCTGTGCTAGTTAATTTTTGCTCGAAAAGTTATCGTTTTCCCCAATGTTTTTATAGAGAAGAAATCGACTAATTAAATTATGGAAACACCCTCTTTTACAAGCTCCTTACAATTCTCACTAGTCCGTTCATCCTCGTAAAATCCATTGGCTTCTATTGATACCAAAAACAATAAGTAAATCCACATCAAAACAAATTACCCTCAATGGCCTGGTTTTTGACATACACGGTTCTTGAAACATCACGTTTTCGCCGTTTTTAAAATTCAACCAGGGTTGAAAAACCGCTTCGCGGCTTTTCAACCCTGGCCCCGTCGAGGACCTGTGAAAGTCCTCAGTTTGCATGCTTCTCCCTAAATTCTAGCAAGAAAAAAAGTGAAAAACAGCTCCTCTGTCCCTTTATATAGGCCCTCCCTACTTCCGACGCATGCAAATTGCCTCCTAACAAAGAGGTTTTTGAAAATCTTTACAAAAACTTATTTTTAATAGCGAAAACAGCCGATTTTCCTAAATCTTATATATGTGCACTCATCTCGGGATCCTTACGCACCTAATGACGTATCATACGTACCTTAAAAACCTTCCCTTGAGGCTGTAGGTACGGTACATACTTACGGAAGTTGAATGCAAATATACACACACACACACACAGACACTATTTTTTTATATATAGTAGGATAGGATAGCCGGAGGCTCAAAAATAATTTTCTATCTTTTTTCTATAATCTCTTAAACGCTCTCTGCTAGCCTGCCATATGCTAAAGTATCGAAAAGCTAGCACAAAATCTGAATTGACGAAAAATGTTTCATTGTTTTTGGGCTAGCAGAGCCAAAGGGGGTCGCTAATCGCTGGCAAGTCCAAAACGGAAAAATGAGAATAATAACTATAGGTTTTTATTACTTTTGGATTATCTTCTTATTGGTAGTGTTTTCCTTATCGATTTTCCGCACTACGACACGCAACGCGTACGCCCCGAATTCCCACTGCGTACTGCATTACGACTCGTTGATAAGCTGGCCAAGTGAGGCGGAAGCGTTGCGTGTCACGGGGACGCAAAAATCTATAAGCTTCGTATAAAATAAACCCGCCGGATATTACCGTGCCGGGCCGCGCTTTCAACAACGATTTTGCCTGAAACATCAAAAATTTGGTGTTGTTGAGAATTTGCCATATCAGTGGAAGGCTCAGAAAAAGGTTTCTGTTTTTGGCATCATTCCTCAAATGCACTCTGCTAGCCGACCATATGCGAAAAATAAAAAAACTAGCGAAAAAATCTAAATTAGCAAAAAAATGTTTCAGTATTTTGGTGCTAGCAGAGACAAATGGGGGTGGCTAATCAGTCGTAGATGCAAACGGGTAAAATGACAATAACTATAGGTTTTTATTACTTTTGGATTCTCTTCCTATTGGCAGTGGTGTTTCTATCGATTATTATTATATCGAATATTCTGATCCGGAACCCTTGAAGCAATATCTCATGGATTCCGTTTTTGACGCTCACCTTGCTTGAAACATCAAAATTTTTGGAGGTTTTCAATTGGGTTGCTGAAAATTGGTTAGCTGAAAGCTCAAAAATAATTTTCTATTTTTTGGCACGAATCCTCAAATGCTCCCTGCTAGCCTGCCGTCAGAGAAAATGTTGAAAAGCTAGGAGAAGCCTGAATTGACGAAAAATGTGTCGTTCTTTTTGTATTAGGTTGGAAAGTTCGCGCAATCGAACTTTGGAAATTTCTTTCTGAAAATTTAGTGGCCAGATTCCGATGTTCCCTCTTTGCATATATCTATTGGGTTCATGTGTATGTGGGACCAAAATTACAGGTTTTTAGCCCCAGTAGTTTTGAAGATTTTTGCGTTTCTCTCGAGGGCACTTCAAATTTTTGACCTGGACATCTTTCCGAACCGCCATAAAGTCACCATAGGAACTGATCATCACTATAATAATAAGTTATATCTATCAGCTGCATGCCGAATTAGCCTAAAAAGGACGCCAATTTTGTTTTGTAAAGGCGGGCCGAAGCGATTTTTTTATTTTCGCTTAAATCTAGCTTTAAAAAATTCTAATAGGGAAGCACCGCGATTACGTCCCACACATCGGATAGAGAATTTTATTGCATATCCGGTCATCCAAAAAATATTTTGGTTCTTGCCCGTTTTCCAGTCCGAAAATTACAAAGAAAGAAAAATATTGCGCGAACTTTAGTTCCAACCTAATACTAGCGGTCGCGACTCGACTCATTAATTCGCTATCATTTTCGGTCAGATTATTAGCGTTTCAGCCTTAAGAATGGCAGTGATTTTCGATATCCATAAAGCCAATACGAGGATGCAATTATTACTCTCACGTGCCAGTTTTGATTTTCCCTTTCTTGAAACATCAAAATTTTGGCGTTATTAAAAACTAAAAATTCAGTGCGTTAGTTTTACTCGAAAAGCATTTTCTAATCTTAATTTCCTCAAATGTTCTTTGCTATCCTGCACCTAGAGAAAATGTTGAAAACCAGAAAAAAGTTCTGAATTAAAGAAAAATGTTTCGTTCTTTTTGTGCTAAGAGCAACACTTTGGGGCGTTAATTTGCCAACGGCCTAGAAACTAAATAAAAATAAATGAGCGGTGCCGCGACACGCGACGCACACGCGCCATTCGGGACACTAGCAACGCGACGCAACCCATTACGCAATGGAAAGGTGCGCGTGCGTGTCGCGGACTGCGAAAAATCTATTGTAAAATTCGTCAAAATTTGGCGAAAATAGCTATGCAATTCTTGCAAAAATATATTTCAACGATTAGCCCAGGAAATCTGAAAATTTTCACATTATTTCGTCGACCATTCTAAAGCTTGACGATTTTAATACGTGGCAAGCTAGCAAAGATTCTTTGCGGAAATTGAGCGAGGGTCCGAGGGGCAGGCTAGCAGAGATCCTCTGCCAAAAAAATCGTATTTTTTCAGGAAAGCTGCCCGAAAGAACACGCACGTCATCCACATGCTCGTCGAACGGACCCGAGCCATGCTGAATTTTGTGTGAAAATAAATATGCTTCATGAAATTTATGTATTTTGACGCAACTTACTCAAAATAATTCGGATCAAGTGAAAATAGAAAATCCCGTTATATCTTTAGGTACTTTTCCATTAACGGGGGGTTTCCTATAGTTCCTATCTTTTCTATCTTCTTTTCCTCTCTTTCCTTTTCCCTAGTAACGTCATATCAATTATTTTATTAATGGTTTTTGTAGAATTTAACTATGTTGCTAGCAGGAAAATCATCTAAAAATTGTAAAACAGTATAAAAATTCGAATATTTTGTCATAAATCGGCATTTTGGTAGAAAAATCGGTACCTATTTTTTTAATCGAATTTTTTAGTTTTTTTTTACGTGAGAAATAGTAACAACACCTTTCTATATATACGCATAATCCCCCCCGTTAATGCAAAAGCCCCGGAAATCCAAGTCTTTCAACATATTTATCGGTAGCACATCTTTACTGTAATCACAACACGAGTGTCCAAAAACAACGAAATAGAGAAATGGACAAGCCGAAATCATAGCGACAGATGGATATGGAATATTAGAAAGAAGAGAGAGATTAGGGCTGAACTTGTTGAAGACGTGGGGCTAGACTGTGGCGCTGCTCCTGGCCGACTTGGCCATGCCGTCGGGCTGTTTCGGCGGATTTTGAGGGTGTGCATCTTCTGGCGTCGTCACCTCCAGCCAGGTCACCCGCGGCGGTGCCTCGTATTTTTTCTAAAAAAAAAGAGGTACTTGACTCTTAGCGGGGGGGGGACAAGAATTTATTCCCGCCATAGCGTACGGCCCTACAAAAAATCTATGCCATTTTCAAAGCATTTTACGCAATTTTTATATATAAAAGCCATAACATCGAACCTAGAAAATTTTTGAATGTGGTTAAAAATACATGAAAATTACCTAAACTCAAAAATTTTCAATTTTCAAAATTATTAAACTCTTTTTGGGAAACAAAAAAATATTAAAAACACCATAAAAATATATAAAACATTATCATCAGATTCAGTACTGGAAGTTCGGAAAAAAAACAAAAATCGTCCCTCCCCCCCGCTACCAGACCAGAGCCGAAAAACCCACTGCACTTGAAGTAAATGGTGAGGAAGAGCAACGCGACCATGCACAGGATGAACGAATTGATGTGCATCAACTCTTCGTCACTAAAAATTGGTAGAGTTCTCTCTCACTCTCAGTCTCTCTCCCTCTCTCTCACTCTCACTCTCTCCCTCTCTCTCACTCTCTCTCACTCTCTCTCACCCTCACTCTCTCTCACTCTCCCTCTCTCCCTCTCTCTCTATCTCTATCTATCTCTCTCGTTCTCTCACTCTCTCTCCCTTCTCTCACTCTATCTCTCTCACTCTCCCTCTCACCCTCTCCTCTCTCTATCTATCTCTCTCTCACTCTCTCTCACTCCCCTCTCTCTCTCTCATTCTCTCTCTTTCTCTCTCTCTCTCTCTCTCTCTCTCTCTCTCTCTCTATCTCTCTCACCCTCACGCTCTTTCACTCTCCCTCTCACCCTCTCCTCTCTCTCTCGCTATCTCTATCTATCTCTCTCTCACTCTCTCTCACTCCCCTCTCTCTCTCTCATTCTCTCTCATTCTCTCTCTTTCTCTCTCTCTATCTCTCTCTCGCTCGCTCTCTCCCTCTCTCTCTCGTTACCTCCACGGTCTCTCCGTTGTCGGGCTCCTCGTAGTAGTCGTTGTGGTGGCCTTCGTCGTATTCATGGCCATCGTGGCATTCGTCGACTGAGTGGGTACCGTGGTGGTCGATTTTGTGGTGGTGGTGGATTTTGTGGTGGTGGTTATCAGCCATTCCGGCTAAAAAAGAGATGTTTTTAGTGACATGGTCAAGTTCGGACGAGGCCTATCTGGTGCAGAATTTTGCGCTGGTTCCGGATCTGTTGTCAAAATTTGCGTAATCGCGACTTTTCGAAAGTTATGGAAGGTTTAAGTCAGGAAAACCATAAAAAGTGGCTGATTTTTGGCGTTTCTCGGCCTTTGGCCGTTCATAACTTTCGAAAAATCGCGATTCCGCTGTTCTAATGACGATATTCGGAATCAGCGCAAAATTCTGCACAAGCTAGGCCCCGGTGGAAACTCAGCTGTAACTAAAAAAGTCCGAAAAAAATTAAAAAAATGTTGGGTGATACCCATACCTCGTACTTGATATCTTCGCCCCGCGTGTAGGTGGGCGCGAAATCGAGTGCAGTGCCCTGGAAGTGTTTCGAATACCTCGGGAACGAGTGGTTGTTCAGAGGGTTCTAACAGGCTCTTTTGCATTATCGGTGGGGGGATTTTCTAAGCAAAAAAAAATCGATGTTTCGACCAAAATGGCCTTTTTACACCAAAACCTCATCTAAAAAATTTTTTACCATACAATTTACGATTTTTCACCTTTTTCACGTGAAATGGAGTCAAATTTTACGAAAAAATTATTAATTATTGCTATTTGCCATTATGTTAGTAAACACTTCTGAACGCATAAGCGAAAGCCCCCCCCGATAATGCAAAAGAACCAGTTTTAGCAGTGTTTAAAGTACAAAACCTTCAGCAGCTATAACAAGCAAAAAAATAACAACGAAAATCTTAGAAAAAAACTTTAGACTGAAATGTTTTAGTTTTTTTCAGGGTTTTTTGTGCTCACAAAACAGTTAAAAAACGTACCGAGATCGCTCCTCGGCTTCCGGCATTGTTGGGATCGTTCAGCTCGACGTAGCGCTGCAGCAGCGCGCGTACTCCCCGACTGGCCGGGCTGTGCAACGTCGCCAACTTGTGCGGCCACTCGGCAGAGATCTTCACCTTGGTGGTCGTCGGGTCATCTGAAAGGGGGGAACAGCTCGTAGAAGCGGATGGAAGACAGCCAGTGGTGGCTTAAATGCAGGTTATCCCCCCCCCCCCCGCAGCCCGCACCCACCTACCGTATCTCGGCTCCCTGTTCATCTACAGGTGTGTAAAGTATACCAAAATACTCGCCACAGCAAGACGAACATTTTGGTATACTTTACACACCTGTAGATGAACAGGGAGCCGAGATACGGTAGGTGGGGTCGGCCTCGCGAGGGGGTAAACTGCACTAGAGTTGTTATAACTCAAACAACAAACAACAAATTATTCAAACAACTCAAACAAGTTTGCTTTGTTTGAGCTCGAAAAGTTTCAAACAAAACAACCTTGTTTGATTTGAGTTCCAGGGGGATCAAACCAAACAAGCTTGTTTGACTTGTTTGAACTTGTTTGAACACCCTAAACCGTGAGATTTTTGGGGATTTTTGATGGATCGGAAGCGAATTCAAACATTCAAAAACAAATTTTACCGGAAAAAATTTATGCAAGTTGCGAAAATGCTGAAAAATCACACTTTAAATCCAAAATTAGCATAGATTTCGACAGAGCATAGAAATGTCGGTTTTCGACAAAAATTCCGAATTTATGAAACGTTTAGTTTTTTTTACAATTTAACTATCGTGAACTTGATGAAAAACCTTTAAAACACGTACCATACGTCACCAAGATTTTTGGCATTCTACAAAAAATATGTTTCGCCCATGATGGGTGCCAATGGCCGAATGGAAGGGCCAATCCGGGAAGGTCCCACTTTTTGACTTTCGCGCTGTAAAAAAATGTAGTCGGCACTTTTGAAGCATTTTTAAGGTTAAAATTCACTAAAAACTACGGTAGAACATCAAGAACGTTTTTCCTATTTTTCCTGGCCTTTTCCTTTTGGCCAATGGTCCTCCCCGAAAATAGATTATTTTTATGGAAGCCCCAGGTTTTTATTGCTCGCTGAGAAGAGAGAGAGAGAGAGAGAGAGAGAGAGAGAGAGAGGGAGAGAGAGAGCGAGGGAGAAAACAGCTATAGAAAATAAAAAGAACGGGCCCTACCCTTTCTTGCCACTCCGATTCGCTCCAGTGAACGGGCAAACCGGAAATTTGTGGCCGCCGGGCCCTTGGCTCGCTCGCTCGTTGTGCGGTGGCCCCCGGATGAAAAATACCTTTTTCTGTGCGTATTTTTCTTGTATCCGCAGATTTTCGGGAAACCAGCCAGATTTTAGAAGCCGAGAATTGACTCCGCAGATTGCCTTTGATCTCTGCCAAAAAATGAAACCCGTTTTCAAAAACCCGAGATTGATCAATCTATTTGTGGATTTTTTGCCTAAATTTCCATAGCCGCCTTTAGCAATCTAACCTCTTTTAAATTTAATTAAATTACGCGTTTCTCAAGGGATAGCTTGCTCTCTAGCACTAGTTTCAAGTTTTTTTTTGTTTCAAAAATTACCTGCACTTTTTTACTAATTAAAAAAAATTACAACAATTATTACCTTTCTTTAGCCAGCCTATTAATATGTTAATTACAGAATTTTTTTGGTTTACCTACGAAACATTATTATTCGGAAGATCGAGGTGAAGCTATTTTTCCTTGAATTCGCGGTATGAAAAATCCGCTACGGCTTACTTGATTTTTTCGAGCCTCGGGGTGCATTAGCAAGCAAAAAAAATTGATGAAATACTCATTACCACTTTTTAGGCAATATTAACTACTAATTGTCAGGTTTTATGTGATCAACTACCAAAAATTACACGCCCCAACAAAAACTTATTTTTAATGTGTCCTGAAACACGCTTTTGAAAAAGAAATGTAGAGCAATTTCAGGATCTCATGACGTTGATTCCTCTAAAGTTCCCAGTTTCTAAATTTTATGACACAGTTCATTTTTCAAAAAATGAGCTATTTTCCTTCTTTTCGGAGCCAGGACGCTTTCGCAATTCGCATAAATGTGTGTGTATTGCATCCGAATTCGGAATAAATTAGTAACTCCAAACACCAGTCAAGTAAATTTTTGCCGAAACATGATTTTTCAAAAAATTCCGTATGTAATTTTTTCAAGGCACGAAGTGCCTAGATTCAAAAATTTGCGCATTTATTGGGTTGAAAATTAGGGTGGCTCTGAATTTGCCCGGAACCTGGAAAGGTACTAACGTAAGCAATCTATGAATTTTCTCATTTCCAAAATGCATTTTCCCCCACTGCCGTTGCCGAATTAATGACGACAAAAAAACTCATTATTTTCAGAGTTTTTATGAAACAGGATTTTTTTAGGACTTCAGAAACAAGATTGGATTTCTGGTGAACATGGTTCTTTTGAGAAAGCCTGTAATGTAATCGCTTCAAAGACCGGCAAATTTATTGCTTTACAAACTGGCACTTCCGGGGCTAAGGGTTTTAGTCATCTTTCCTAAAAGTCATCCTTCCTAAAAGTCATCCTTCCTAAAAGTCATTTTTCCTAAAAGTCATTTTTCCTAAAAGTCATTTTTCCTAAAAGTCATCTTTCCTAAAAGTCATCTTTCCTAAAAGTCATTTTTCCTAAAAGTCATCTTTCCTAAAAGTCATTTTTCCTAAAAGTCATCTTTCCTAAAAGTCATTTTTTCCTAAAAAGTCATTTTTCCTAAAAGTCATTTTTCCTAAAAGTCATTTTCCTAAAAGTCATCTTTCCTAAAAGTCATTTTTCCTAAAAGTCATTTTTCCTAAAAGTCATTTTTCCTAAAAGTCATTTTTCCTAAAAGTCATTTTTCCTAAAAGTCATTTTTCCTAAAAGTCATTTTTCCTAAAAGTCATTTTTCCTAAAAGTCATCTTTCCTAAAAGTCATTTTTCCTAAAAGTCATCTTTCCTAAAAGTCATTTTTCCTAAAAGTCATTTTTCCTAAAAGTCATCTTTCCTAAAAGTCATTTTTCCTAAAAGTCATTTTTCCTAAAAGTCATCTTTCCTAAAAGTCATCTTTCCTAAAAGTCATTTTTCCTAAAAGTCATCTTTCCTAAAAGTCATCTTTCCTAAAAGTCATTTTTCCTAAAAATCAATATTTCTCAGTTGGTTTTTTTTCAAGAAAAATTTTTTTTGGAGAGGCCCGGGCCGTAAAATTTTAATGTCTCCATGCCGTACTAGACCTTTTCGGGATGTTTTGATTTAAGTTATGCTATCTTTGAATTCATAAAACTATTCAGAAATCAAAAAATAGGATAGCTCCGATGCGACTAAGAGCTTTTATGAGGGCTGACGGCGTTCAAGGCATTTTGCCGTTCCTACACAGGTAGCAGCTTTGAAGTTAGGCGGAGGTGGCATCCCTATTCGCCTACCTAACTTCAGAAAAAATTAATCTTCGAAAATAATAGTTTTTAGAAAAAAGTGATTGAGGAAAAATAAAAATTTACGATTACCAAGTTTTAGGAAAAATGACTTTTAGGAATGATGACTTTTAGGAAAAATGACTTTTTAGGAAAGATGACTTTAGGAAAGATGACAGGGATTCCGGGGCTAAGCATCCCACGAATTATTGACGCTAGGAAATGCATTTTTTATTTTTTTATTTTTACAAAAAATCCTATTTCTCAAAAAATCGATGCAATTTTATTCGTTTTTAAATTCCGGATACGAATTTAACTTCCGCTCCGAAAAATAGAAATTACACCAGAATTAATCCCTCGTGGCAATATTTTTTTTGAATTTTCTCCGAAACATCATTTTTGAAGAATTTCCGAATTGGGATTTTCTAGTTATAAATTCGAAAAATTAGTGATACCTTAAAACAATTTTTATTTTTAGGTCGCTTCGCAGCAATAATAGACTAAAAATTGCTGCTGTTTTTTAATTTTTGACGAAACATTTTTTTTTTGAAAAAATCGATTTCTCAAATCGATTGAAGCTTCGTTTTCTCAAGACCCGGAAGCCATTCCCGGTGGTGAATAATCATCCGATTTATTCCTATTTACGCGCGCAAAAGATGGAGTCTCTCAGCCACAAATCCGCCCCTCTTTTCAGGCGAATAATAAACGAAGCCCTTCTTCATGCCGATTTTCATTTGCCCCCTCCCCTATTCTCATGTCAATCGGATTCTCGCGGAATTTCCGCATTTTTGTTGAATTAAACGTTGAGGTTTTCCGGATTTGGAGAACGAATTTCATTTTTGAAATTACCGCAAATCACCTCTGCTAGCTTGCCTTCCTAGCCCTTCCCGACGTCAATCGGATTCACGCGGAATTTCTCTTTTTGTAGGCATGTACGTTGTGATGTTTTCACATTTTTCAATTTAATTAATTTTTTTAAATTTCCGCAAATCCCCTCTGCTAGCTTGCCTTCACAGCCTGACTAATGGCATCCAGGTTCTCGCGGAATTTCTTCATTTTTCTGACCCAACGTCTCGAGTATTCGATTAAGTATTATTTAAATTAAGAGTTGCTGTCAAAATTATGAAACGTTTTATTTTCGTGATTGCTGTAAAAATGCTTTTCCATTTTTCCTCATTAATCTAAAAAATTTGAAACCTATTTTTAAAAAGCGTCAGGTGTGTTTGTACTGAATTTTTGCCTTCTTGGATTCCCCAAATTCTTTTGCTCTTGCCATACGAGCCCTTCTCATGTCTGCCATAAATTTTCTCGGTTAGCTTACCCTAATTTTCCTCAATTTTCTCTGCCAGCTTGCCATAATTTTCCTCAATTCTCTCTGCTAGCGTGCCCCTCATTTTTCTACGTATTTCTTTCTATTCTTTTTCTAAATAATTTCAATTCACGGCGCCAGGGCGAAAAACAATCAATTCGAATCTCTTGATTACGAGGTGACAACGATTACGAAGACGAATTCCTGTTACAAATTGCGCCCACTTCAGCCAATTTCACGAAACATTCTTTGCTTCTTACAGGATTTTTTTGCATATGGAAAGTGAGAGAGAGAGAGAGAGAGAGAGAGAGAGAGAGCGAGAAAGAGAGAGAGTGAGTGAGAGGGAGAGAGAGAAAGAGCGAGAAGGGGGAGAGAGAGGGAGAGATAGAGAGAGAGCCAGAGAGAGAGTGAGCGAGAGAGAGGGAGAAAGAGAGACAGAGAGAGAGAGCGAGTATCTACAAAAATAGAAATTCTCCCAGATTGAATACCCCCTAACTATGGTCCCCCCAGGCCATCAAACAAGCCGCCACCCTTTTTCTGGGCCCGCTGCCCCCTTTCACTTCAGATTCCCTTTAATCCCCGGCTGACATGGAATACTCCCCCAAGAAATGGGCGGGAGAGAGAGAGAGCGAGAGAGAGGGAGAGAGAGAAATTCCGAAACACTACGCGCGAAACGCTAGAAGACCCCCACTCTCCAGGCGACCCCCCACAACTTGAGTGACATTTTCGGGGATTTGGCTTTTTGCGCATTTGATTTTTTTGGAAGTTGTATTTTGATTTTATGATTTATGGCCGATTAAAGGGAGCGAGACAGATGGTGTTTTTGACGTCCAGCACCCTTTAAAAAGCGGTGACTGGATTTGGTATAAATTTAGTTTCAAGGGACTTGTCGCTCTCTCTCGCTCTCTCTCTCTCTCTCTCTCTCTCGCTCTCTTTCACTCTCTCTCTCTCTCACTCTCTCCCACTCTCTCTCCCTCTCTTTCCCACTCTATCTCTCCCACTCTCTCTCGCCCCCTCTCTCTCTCTTTCTCTCTTTCTCTCTTTAACTCTCCCTCATTATTACTCCCGGGAAATTTCTAAGCCATTTTTTAAAAAATAGTTTAAAATCGATGTTTCAAGTATCCGGCTGTGCAACTGGAAAATCGGAATTCTAATGTCGTTGCTGCCTTATCATCATCTTTTAAACCTAGCTTACCAATTTGCTGTTTTTGGCATGTTTTTCGATGCAAATCAAGCCTGCGTTTTAGGATCCTTTTGACAATATTTGTTTTTGGGTGTGAATTTAAAAATTTAAATGTAAATGTCATTATTTTTTTGGTTTTCTTGCATTGGTTTAAATTTTAAACCAATGTAAAGAAAACCATAATAATTGAAATGAGGAGTTCCGGCTTCAACGTTGCTATATTATATCGATTGAAAATATGTAGTAAGCGATGTTTATAGAATAACATTTACTTAAAAAATCTTAAATATGAATTACTAGCTCATTTTCAGAACCCTTTCAAAAATTAATGTTTCAAGCTTCGGCCGCGATCAGTCGGCAATCGTGACCCTAATTTAACTTCCTGTAGCGTCCTGAAATTTGATTTGATTTTCATAAAGAAAAAAATTGTTAAAAAGTTCAATGTTTCTCGAATTATTAATCATGATGTGGTGCCAAGATGATTAACATGCAGCTTCAAACTTACGTAAAATCACCGATTTTTTTAAGTCTTAATAAATTCTTTCGTTTTCCTTTTTTTTTGCTAATAAAAATTCGATACTAACAAAAATCCATGTTTCAAAAATTACCTGCCGTTTTGCGATGCTCGTAAAATCTAATTTCCACTCGGAGATTTCTGGTTGATTTTCTTAAAACTAAAAAAATTCGCAAAAAATGACTAGAAAATCGTGTTTTTTTTTAATTTTAATTAAATTGTAAATTTTCTCCATCTCCGCTTTTTCAAGTGTTTTATCAAAATTAAAATAAGTACTAAAAACAGAATTTTTAGCAATGGGCCTCCACCACATGCCGGGCGGGCATTTAGAGGTGAACGCCTCGGCCTCGTCGCCGAACCCGCTCAACTCGCCGACCTATCTATTGATGGGGAAACCGTGGACCCGCGAGCAGATTGTCACGGCTGTTAGGTAAGTAATAGACCGTAATTATTATGTATTAAATATAGGCCTATCTATTAAAAAAGTGATTGAAAATAACGAAATTTAATCGCGAAAATTAAATTTTCTAAACAATTTTTAAATTCAATTTTAGAAAATAAATAACCCCTAAAAGATACCCTACATGCAATATATTTTATAAAAACTTGTAAAAGCGACGCTTCAGAAGATTTTAAAAATTTTGAAAATGTTTAAAAATTTTCTAAAAATTTGATGTTTCGAAAACCTTGAAAAATTAAATGTTTTTTGAGAAATTAATTCGAGTAATGAAGGCGGAGTAAAACGCACCGATAAATTAATTAAAATGGTTAAAACTAATTAAAATAGATTAATTAAATCGGCATTTCGATTCCAGCTTCGCCTACGTGGGCATCTCCATCCTGATGGTGCTGCTCTGGTCAGCGTATCTATTTTTTGACGGCCGGAAATCACCAAAAAGGGACACGCGCGTCATTCATATGCTGGCACAGAGGACCGTGTTTCGGTTGTAGCTTGGAGGCTGAAGTCCGAAGTCCAGCTAGCCGTGGACCCTAGAAAATTATTAATAATTATTACTTCATGGACCCTGGAAAATCCGATTTTCTATTTTCCTAGCATTTTAAAGGGGTCGGACAGCTAGCCGTTCTGAAATTTTGCTTTAGCGGCCCTTTAAATTACTATTTTTCCGTCTATCCCTTGTTTTAAAGGGAGCGCAACAGCCGACCGTTTCGCGTTTTGTCTTCAATGGTCCTTTAAACCCCCCTGTTTTTTGCGCATTTTAAAGGGAGTCGGACAGCTAGCCGGGTCCGTTTGTTTACTTCATTGACCCCTAAAAGATCGGACCAATTTCAATTTCAATTCAAATTCAATTCTGTTAAGATTAATAGGTCTTCAATAAACCTATTAATTTTTTTTCTAACTTTTCGCAGCTAAATTTTCCTTTTTTGAACCGAATTTTTAAAATGAGGAAGGGGGTATGAGCATGCCGCGATATCCACTAAATCGGCTCCTTCTCGTGGAACTTTGAATTTTTCCAAAACACATTTTTTTCCAAACCTTCCGTAATTTTTTAATTTTGTTGTACCCTGTTTGCCGGTTGTTTTAATGATGTAATTTCGGGTTTTATCTTCCTATTTACAAATATAATCGCCATAAAACCCAAAAAAATCAATTTTTTTTTCATTTTTGAGATGCTGTATGTGTTTATCATTGAGGCGAGCGGCCTGTAATTTATATATTTTTCGCGCTTGATTTTATTGATTTAATTTTATCGATTTTACGGATTTTGTAAATAAATTTTGTGCTAATTTCGACGACAGAAATTACCGGATTGAGCCTGTCGATTTGCTGAGGATTCCTGAATTTTATAAAACACATTTTTTTCACAGAAATTTTTGTTTTCAACGGAAAATAAATGTTGATCAATTCCATTCTTTGTTGTCTTTTGATAGCAAGAAGATCCTAAGACTCACAAAAAAAACTTAAACAAATTATACAGACAGAGCACACTACGAATTCTATCACTTTCCCCGTAACCCTCGGCTTTTCCAAAACACATTTTTCTCTCACAAAATTTTAGTGTTGTGTTACTTTTGCTGGTGGTTTTGATGATGTATTTTCGGGTTGTATCTCGTTATCCACAAATATAATGAAGATAAAAATCGATAAAAATTGAAAAATGGCGTATATCTCACCATTCCTTCCGAAGTTGGAGGCCGCCTTTAATTTATCTGCTTTTTTCGCTACTCATTTACGATTTAAACTTTCTCAATAAACTTTATGTTGAACTGTTAATTGAAGAAATCACTCGGACGCAAGAACTAAACAGATCGCTTTCCGGGGAATCACCGTATTGGATGAAACACATTGGTTTTCAACCCATTTTTTCCTTTTCTATGTCAGAAACAGAATTTAGCTTTCCCGGTTCCTTACGATATTTTTTATAGCGAGAAATTCGTAAAAATCGCGAAAAAGATATTACGATTCAGCCCCACCGCTAAAACATTAATTTGGTAAATTCTGGCAGGATTTTAAAATTTTCCAAAACATCTTTTTTTGATTTCCTCGTTTTGTTCTTTGCTCTTCATGGCGTTTTTATCTTCAATTTTGAGTTGTCTTTTTACTTGCCTTTTCTTTATTAAAAAAGCAAAAATGAAAACCGAAAGCAGGTTTTTACACCATTTCTTCGGGAGTTGGTTGCTTGATGTCTTCGAGGAGTTTGGTTAATTTGTATGCTTTTTTAGACTTGTTTTTAGGTTTGAATTTGGAAATAAATTATGTTTACTTTTTAATTAAAGGTAACACTCCGAATCGCGGATTCAACTGATTGATTGCCGGGGAATCTGAGAAGTCGATGAAACACGTTGTTATTCAACGCATTTTTTCCTTTCCTTTGTCAGGTACAAAAGTTAACATTCCCCATTGACTGATTTCATCGCCTCTCTCGAAACTTCGAAACTGTTCAAAACACAATTTTTTCTAAAAATTATATTGTGCGCTTGCATTTTGCCAGTCTTTTTATGTTTTATTTCGGGTTGTATCTTTTTATTTGCGAATATATGTAGTATAAAAATTAATCAAAACCCAAAAAAATATATTTCTCTCAATTTATTCCGAAGTTGGATGCTTGCTGTCGTTGAGGAGGGCCGCCTGTAATTTATATGTTTTTTTTCGCGCTTGATTTTAATGCTTTTAATTCGATCGCCTGAATTTTGGAAATAAATCGGTGCTACTTTTAATGCATTTTGAAATCGACATACAAATACTGATTCCCCTTCAAAATGATGCCGTAAATAAGTTTATTGCTGAAACATTATATTCAAAAACTTGGTTATTCTTCCCTTAATGCTTTTCTTTTCTAACAGTCGGAAATAACGCTTCTATGTATTTTTATTGTAAAAAAATGTAATTTTTCGACTAAAATTGCGTCAATTTTAATTGCATTGACTGATAATAAAAAATACCCAGGCGGACTCACTTATTTTCTTGAAACATAGATTTTGAAAATCTGACTTTTTGGGTTATTAAATTGTGCTTTGGATACCAAAATCATATAATGTAAATTATTTTAACCATCATTATTCACCGGTAATTTAATAATGATCTAACATTAGAGAAATTAATCTGATTTACCTCGGATTCGCTCAACTTTTCGACAATGTCGGCTCGCCCGAGCGTGGCCGTGATGTAGTGGATGTATTCTGAAACGGGGGTATTTCCACACTATAATAATTCCTTTTATTTAATTAATATTAGTCAATTATGGCGTAAAAGGTCGTCTATTTAAAATTATGCAGGAAGTTGGCTAGATAATATAATAAAAAGTCTATGTTTCGGAAAAATACGTAAGCGGCATGCGCGACAGGATTAGTCACGACGTAATTTGGTTTTTACTACCATTTTCATTAATGCGCCGATCGCCATTCTCGTCGGCATGCCCAAAAATCATTGGCCCATCAACCATGGCCAGCTTCGGTCCAAACCTCCTAGTCAAATAGGCCTGGTATTCGGGCCAGGTCACACCGCCGTCCTGGTCCGTGTCGATTCCCTGGAAATATATCATTTTTATTACATTAGGAAGGCTACTCGAATTTTTAAATGGCCTAAATTAACTTATTTTTATTGCTTTTATTATTCGCGTTTTAATGCCTTTAAAACAAATTTGATACGGTAATCGAAATTTCTGGGCCTAAGAAAAAATATTTTCTTAAAAGAGATATGTTTCTTGAATTTCTAGAGCTCAGGGTTTTGGACGGGGTGTACTATTTTTGGCCGGATGTTTGGAACTAGCTTTGCCTCAACACGCAGCGCGCCCGCCTCGCTTTTCCATCGCGTGATCGAATAAGGCGCGTTCGCCGTTGTGTCGCGTTGCATTTGGCTTTACGTGCCGCGTTGCTTGTCGCGCTGCGTGTCTCGCTACGTGTCGCGTCGCGTTCCTTGGCGTCGCGCCACGTGTCGCGCTGCGTGTCGCTTTACCCGCCTCGTTGCGTGCCATGTCGCGTTGCGTGTCGCGTTGCATGTCGCGCTGCATGTCGCGTTGAGTGTCGCGTTGTGTGTCGCATCGCGAGTCACGTAGCGCGTCATGTAGTGGTCCGCGTTGCGTCCCGCGCTGCCTTTCGGGTTACGTGTCGCGTTGCCTGCAGCTTTACGTGTTTCGCCACGTCGCTTAGCGTCGCGTTGCTGTCGCGCCGTTGCGCTACCTGTCGCGTCGCGTGTCTGTCGCATGTCGCATCGCGGCAAAACCAAATCGGCTCGAGACCAAAAATGAGTTTTCGCGTTACCAGTTCGTGGGTTCCAGAACAAAAATTACTTTTCGCTTGCCAGTTCCTTTAAAATGGGGGCAAGTTAGAAACAAAAAAATTACTAAAAACCATAAATTAATGCCTCAGCCATGCTCTGCCCTTTAATGGCCCATCACGGAAGGACGGCACTACAATTATGGACTAAACATGGTTATTGTCTTGAACGTGCGCGCCGCGCGCTGGGCGACGCGTCGCGTGTCGCGTAGCGTAGCCAACAGGGCAGAGAGCGCGCCCAGGGGAGAGGCGCAGAGACATTTTCTTTTCCGCGCGTAACCGATTGTCTATGCCGTCGGCATCCCTTTAAAAGGGGGGCAAGCTAGCAGGGATCAATCAGTGAACATCGGGTGATTTGCAATTAAGTCAAAGTCTGCAGGACCCCACCACAATATTTGATGAAACATGGTCATTCCTGGAATATGCGCGCGTTCCTTACCGCGCTCCCGGCAAAATCGACAAGATATCCAAACATTGGACAAAGAAAACAAGCTGAATGAGGCCACAACGCATTAAATGTGTCAAAAAATTTCGCACCATCATTTTTGTGGGAAACATCCTTTTGCGAAAAATGCTATTCTGAAAAATTCATGGGGTAAACAGGGCGGCTCACGAAAACGAAGAAGAATTAAATTTGGCAGAAATTCGGCAACAGGGCCTTTTTTGGGAAACATCTTTTTGCAACGCTCAAAAAAATCCCAAAAACCTTTCCTAAATGTTGGAAAAGCCCATCCATTATTGATATTTGTAAATGAAAATTAATGAATCGAATAAATCATAATAAACTGAAGTACAGACGCAACAAAAAATGCCAAAGCCTAAGCCTAAGCTGCCCGAACACAGAGATTTCCCCCTAAAAACTAGGATTATGTCCTATAAGGAATTTGTTTTATCGAGTTTTAGCACAACACCAATTTTCAAAATTCAATATTATCTGAAACTGATTTAGACGCTGGCGAAAAATGTTGGAACCCAATCGAGATTCATTCGATGAGATTGGAACCCCCGGAAACAGTGAATTAGGGACAGCGGGCGATTCAAAACCTGGTTTTGACAAAACATTTTTTTTGGAAAGATGAGTGTAAAATATTTTGTTCATCAGTAGGAAACGGACAATAGTCGAAAAGCAAAGCAAAAAGCAACGGCCCAATTTTGATGAAGTTGATGGGAAAAGGTTAATCAGAATGGTTAAACCGAAAACAGAACACTAATCCCGAAAATTGTCCCCTTTATTAGATGCAGCCGAAAATTTTGAAAACCTGTTTTTGACAAAACATTTTTTTGAAATCATGAGTTTGCAAAATATTTTGTTCAGTATGAAACGGTCATTATTGAAAAAAAATAAACAATCGAGCATTTAAAAGAAACAGATGTTTATTAGAAACGGGGGAAGTTAAAATACATGAAAACAAATAAATCTAAATTGAAGGTTTGCTGATATCGACATGGATCCCCCTTTTTCGCGACCACGTAAAACCGATTATTAGTGAAGGCTTTGGCCCCCAGATAACCAATTTCTATGAAACATAAATTTTTAAACTTAAATTTTAACGAAGTTTTTGGAGCTCGCTTAGTTTTAAATTGTTAAGATAGCTATTTAAAGCCGAAATTGCTATAAATAGAAACGACGGCTATAAGCTAAATATAAACACCGATTAAATTTACACAAAAAAAAATTTGAAAAATTAACATACCTTAAACGTCTTGCGTATAACATTGGCCAGTCGACTGGTAGTGTCATTCTCAGCGGAATTTAAAGAAATCAATACAGTAAGAATAAAAATAGCGATAATTAGCCTCATTTTTTCTAATAATCGTTTTTAATAGGTATTTGGATTCAGCGGGTTTTTAGAAATCAATTGTATTTTTCGGGGGTCTGGAGTGAAACGTGCTAATTTTGAGAAAATATTTATCGCATTTTGGGGGGAGAGAAAACGTCAAAAGGACAGAAACGAAATGGAAACGCGAGATTGGGGGATATGATTGATCATTTGTGTACCAAATCACCCCAAAAATAAGGCACAAGAAAAATCGATAAAAAGTGTGTTTCGGAAAAATTAATAGTTATGATAAAAATCCATAAATTATTGGATATTTGGAATTAGAATCATTATCGGTTTCCATTCGTTCGTGAATCAGGTAAAAAATAGCTAGAAAATGACTCCAAAAAAATGTGTTTCCTTACATTTAGTATTTACGAAAATTGATTGATCAAGTAATCTTCGACCTCCCTCTTCTATTAAAAATAAACTGCAAAAAATCGATGTAAAAGATTTCGAAACTTAAAGGGGCTCCGAAATCTGGTCCACGGCCCCCTGCTGTGATTCCTGGCAAATAGCCAGATGCGGCCGCAACGCGACCGCGTCGCATGGCCTTTTGCCCCTGTTTGGACGCGAAAGCGCTTGAATTTAAAAATTCTGATACTATTTTTGGAATCCTCAACGAATTTTGATCATTCCAGACTTTTAAAATATGAAAATTGATTAGAGAAACACCGAGATCGAGAGATTGGGTGCCTTACAAGGCATTACGACATGTAATCGCCCCGCACTCAATATGTCGTTTTCGCCGCAAAAAGAATTCGGTTTTTCTCAAACATTTTACGTTTTTTCGCAATCAATCACTTTTTTAGCACTTCTCGGCAGTGACCCTATCGTTTTTTCGCCCGTTGGTTCAATTCGCCCACGCACAAATTTTGACTTCTGAGCCCCTTTAAACAGTTCCAAGGAACTAGTTCGATGAAATTCCGGCGATAATAGAATGAAGGAAAATGTATAAAAATTTGTTTCGCAAAATTTCCTATTAACGAAATTTGTTGGCGCAAGGATACCTTGATCTATCTGTTGATCTACCTGGATCTAGCTGATGATCGTGCAATCTGTTACGCATAAAATACGTAACACTTTTTTCCGAGTGTTGCCGCATAGATACGTTAAGTCAGGAACCTCGTAGGTTTCGCTACGTTTTATGTTACGCTAGGTTGCGTTACTCTACATCACATTACGTGAGGTCACGTTGCCTGAGGCTACGTGTTACGCTACGTTAGGCTACATCTTCTCCCCGTTAGGTTGCGTTTGAATATCCATTACGTTCCGTTTTACCCTACGTTATGTTTCAGCATACGCCAGGCTTTCAGTTAGGTTCCGTTAGGATACGGTGAGTTTTACGTTGCGCTACCGTAAATTTTAGGTGTGCTCCGTTTTACGCTCCTTAAGTTACGCTATCGTAACTTGCAGCTTACGATAGTTATAACGGGAAGTTACGCTAAGTTCATAGTTATACGTTTATTTTACACCACGTTTAAGTGCTGCGTTTATTCTAAGGTTATACATTACATCATTTTGAAAAATTGGGTCAAAAGAAAAATATCGTAAGAAAATAAACCTGAAAACAATGGGTTTCACAAAAATCGGTGCTTTCGAGCAAGTTTCGAAAAATATTCGCATCACGCTCCCTACTGGCACTTTCCAAAAAATAAAAATAGCGGATCGGTAGTAAAGTCGATTTCATGCAATATTAGCGCCTCTATTGTTAACAAGTTCAAATTAGTATTACATAGCAAATTGCTCCGAGCAAAACCAAGGTTATTGCGGAAATGCTTTCGCGCATTAAAAGAATTTTATAATCGCTATCAACCATTTTAAGGACCTTGAATTTTAGAAGAAAATCGTATAAATCGGCCTAGGATCCGATTAACGATAGCCAAAAAAATGTGTTTCAAAAATTTTTCCATAAGATTTATTCCCCAACTTAGCAATGCTCCGCGGGTTTTGTCGCAAAAATTAAACTCCTCTCTCGAAATATGGAAAATGCTAATATTTTCGTGTTTAAATTCACCGCGTTTTTAAAGGACCATTGAAGCCAAAAAGTTGGTCGGCTCGCCTGACGCCAATCGACATTCTACACCCGAAAAATCGCTTTAAAAACCTCTTTAGTGATATATTTTTTTGATTTTGTGATTGGACCAATATTTTGCCTATACATTTTCCGAAATTCCGCATCGCTACAATAGACTATTATACAAATGCAAATATGACCAAATTTATCGTGGAAAATTGGCAAACAAAGCCTATTAAATCATGGCTATTGTCTGGGCAGGTCAAAAGGCACGAGAGAGAGAGAGAGAGAGAGAGAGAGAGAGACAGCGACAGAGACAGAGAGAGAGAGTGAGAGAGAGAGAGTGATAGAGCGAGAATGAGAGAGTAAGAGCGAGAGTGAGAGAGACAGAGAGAGAGAAGCAGACAATATGCCCTCCAGGCCGAAAGCTATGCAAATAAGGGCCATTTTGGTGGATTTATTGTTAGCCTGGCTAACCATTTTCCGAGACCTCATTTCCAAAATATATGTTCCATATCTCAGCCACTACGCTTCGGTGTATAATTGCTTAATAGCTTTCAGAATTTCCTTTTTGCTAATTTTTCAAAGTAAAAATTGAAAGATTTCTACTGCTCTTTGACGGGACAGGCTAGCAGAGATTCATTGAGGAGTGACGCGATTTTTCTATAGCTATTTGTATTTGCATAAGTCCAGCGGGATGGGCCGCACCCCGGAAAGTATGCATTTTCTGGAATATACCCTGAATCAGACCGACGATTCATCAGTCCCGAAAATATTCCCCCGAATCACATCATTTCCACTTCCTTCTTAAAGCCGCTCGGGCTCCAATTCCTCAAATGATCTCTGCTAGCCTGCCCCCTCCCCCTCTCTCTCATCCCAAATGATCTCTGCTAGCCTGCCCCCCCCCCTCTCTCTCTCATCCCAAATGATCTCTGCTAGCCTGCCCCTCCCCCTCTCTCTCATCCCAAATGATCTCTGCTAGCCTGCCCCCCCCTCCCCTCTCTCTCATCCCAAATGATCTCTGCTAGCCTGCCCATAGCTTTTTCTTTGAATTCATTACGATGTTAATATATGAAAGAGCCTTTTAGAAGATTATCCAGATCCAGTTCGACCTATCCAGCATGATGCGCCTTCGATTTTTATACGGTCGGTTTTGTAAAAATACATTCTAAAGGATCCAATACCCTGCAAACAGCGCTGGAAAAAATATGTTGTTGACATGTTGAATAATTACGATAGTTAGCTGACCTTAATCGGGAGCACATAGTTTACCGAAAAAAAACCAAAAATTTACGAAAATTGTTTTTAAATTTTTTTATCAAGTTTTAGGGCGTTTTTACATGGATTCTAGCCAAATGTTTTAAAATAAAACACTAAGACACTTCCTAATTTTCAGGATCTAGGCAAAAATTTGTAGACAAACTTAACTGACGGGGGTGAAGCTCCAAAAAACGGAACGTGTTTTAAGGATAATGATTATCGTTATTATCGGTTTTGAAGTAGTCGGAATTGCAGAACAAAACTCTATAAAAACCTTTGATTTTTAGTGATGTTAAATCGAATTTAATAGGTTAAAAATATGTTTAATAGAGCCTTTTTCAGGCATATTCCTACTCCCCGGCTGCCTGGCGTTACTTGGAGCCCCGTGTCCTCTCGGATGGGAGTGTGGACGTGGGGAATTCTGTGAGGAGAAGCTGTGCCGACGGGACGAATGCTCGCAGCAATATCAATGCCAAGCGGTCGGTTTTTCGGGCAGGCTGGCAGCGATTCTTTGAGGAAATCGATTAACAAAATTTAGCATAGATTTTTTGGTTGTAAAAGTGTTGGCCAAAAAATAAGTTTCATAAAATCCTAAAGCTTTGAGAAAAAAAAGTTGCGGTAATTCACATTCGATCATTTAATTTCAAAGTTGAGCGGCCCTGAAAAAAAATAGGTTGATGAATCTGCAAAGCTTTGCAAAAAAAAGTTTTAGTCATTCCCTCACGATGCCTTGGAAAATTAAAAACTCTAGTCTATTGGTAAGAATTTTGTGTTTGTATGGCCAAAAAATAAGTTTCGTATAACTGTAACTATCGGCGAAAATCATTGCTTGCAATCAACAGCTCATTTTGGACTCTGCAAACTCGCGAGAAATTCGACGAGCTCAGACAGTGAAAATCATGCTCTGATTTTAAGCGGCAAGCTAGCAGAGATGCTTTGTGGAAACGAATTCATATAAATTCCCAATACATCTTTCCGTTCGCAAAAGGTTCTGCAAAAAAGGTTTGGTTTCATATCGCCGCATAGTTTCGTGAATATTGCTCTAGCAATTCGAAACCTTTTATCGACTCACATTTGCTGCCCGTACAGTGGCAAGCTGGCAGGAGTTCTTTGCGGAAATGAATTTCCCAAAAAGTGTTGAACACATTTTTTAGATGGAAAAATGGGTCGGCAAAAATGTTAGTTTCACGGAACTGCAAAGCCCTGCGAACATTTTTCATACTAATTCGATTGTTTCGCTCCTAAGGACCTAATTTTTCGAATACCAATATCGGAGGTGTTTCTAAATAGCTTTTTACAATTCTTAAATCACTTGACCAAATTTTTGAAAGTCTGTCTAGCCGAAGTATAGTTTTAACTTACTAAGAATACTAATTTACAAGGCATTTATAGACGTACACAAAAAGATCTCCCCGATAATGCCAAAGCACCAAAAATCGAAAAATGAAAAAATAATAGGTTTCAACCAATCAGCACGTCCTGAGCGAAAAGCCGCAGTAATTCAGGGCACGACGCTGTTCGAAAATCAATTTTATCCGGGGCGGCTAGCAGAGATTCTTTGAGGAAAGAAATATCTAAAATTTCAGGGCGAAATTTGCCGTCTCGGGCAGGTGGACAGATTCGTGCGTCGGGCCTGCTTTTCGGATGGTTCGGCGTCGGGATCGGCCGAGAAAGCGAGTGAGTCACTTTTGATTTTTTATGCTTTAAATTGTTAATTTGATTATTATATATATTGATATTCATTTAATTTTTTTGCTCGTTTGTTCCTTTTTTTAATATATAACTCTTTTATTTTTTACTAGTGGAGGGTGGAGGCGAATTACCAACGGCGCCATTCGCTCAACTGAAAATTTTCTTGAAACATTATTTTAGGCAGCGCCTCGTCGAATTGCTGGAACTGACTTTTCTACCTTCCCAGCCCCTTTAAAAGCCAATTCCAAAAGTTTTCCGGTGTTTTAAAGGTCCCTTGAAGGCAGAAAAATGGGCGTGGCTTTAGCTCCCTGTACCTTAAAACCCGATATTATCTGGTTTCGATGGCCTAAAGGTCTATTGAAGGCAGAAGGGGGGGGGGGGAGGCGGAGATTCAGTTTTTGATTTTCGAATACGTATAAAACCAATGCAAAAGGTCCGTTTTCAAGGGTCATTGAAGGCAAAAATGGGCGTGGCCCGGCTTGCCAAACACGTGATAGCCCAAATTTTCAGACCCTTATTGCCCTGGCGGTGGCCAAACGGTGCCCGTCGATGGGCAACGCCATTTCGCCGCCTGTGAGCCGCAACAGCCCTGCCCCGGGACGTCGATTTGCAATCCACAGTACGGCGTCTGCTGCACCAGTGAGTATTCCCATACGATCAAAAAATTAACGACATTTAAAAACCAAATAAAAATCATCATTTGAACTTTTACCACTTAGAAAGGGAGCACGGTTCTTTCGCATATCGAGGGGGGGGGGGGGGGAGAACTTTTTCTAGAAATGCCTAGTAAGTTAATAGGGAGTGTTTTTATAGTGTTTTTAGCAATATATTACTATATTTAATAAAAAAAGACCATTTAAAAAAATTTAAAAATGATGAAAAGGGTCGAAGTTTTGGTGAAAAAATAGGCTTTTTTGGTCGAAAAATCGAAATTTATTGTTTACTAAAAATTTGTAAAGTTTTTACGTTTAGGAATCGTAAAAAACCATTTAGAAACACTTTTAGTATTCATATTTGATAAATTAGATCCTGAGAAAAAAGTTGTCGATCTGCCGCTGAAACGGAGGAACTACCGAGAAACAGAATTTTTTGTCTTCGGAAATCGTGAAACTCATTATTTTTTCGCATCGCATTTTTGTGTCATCGGCAAAACCTTACGAGACCTATTTGCACTTTTTAATTTAAATTTTTGAAAAATCGAAAATCTCATCATTGAGCCGTTTTATTTTTGGATTTTGATCCGAAACGAAACATAAATTTAAAGACCTGAAAATTAACGACTTAAAGCTAAACGAAAAGACTACAACTGAGATCTATAAAAAATGACATTTAGAACTCCGAACCTGCCCTCTCCCCACGAAAGCGATGCTCGACAAGCTGACCGGCAAGCCGATCATGTGCCAATTTAAGGTAAGTTTCTACAACTCCATTTAATGCGTTATTTTATCAAATTTTCGCAGAAAAAGTTAAAATGCTATCTTACTAAAACACAGCAAGAAACCGTTTTGGTTCATTTTTGGGCCAAGATCGCCTGGAGAAATTATCGCATGGCTTCGCACCTTTTATACGAATTTTTATGAAACATTTGGTTTCCAAGGAAAAATTCGTTCGTGAAACGTTCGTAAAAAACTTGCCAAACGGCATTTTTTTTACTGTTAAAAACGCTATTTAAACCCCTCCTATTAATTTACTAGAAATTTAGATTTATACAAAAAATTCGCTCCCCCCCGATAATGCAAAAGGACCGTTATAACATTTTGCAGTCGGGCCGAGTGATGCCGTGCCCGGGCTCCGGATACTGTGAGCAGCAAACCGGCTTCTGCTGCTCCTCGGCCGACGAAGAGCAGCTGCCAGTTAGTAAGCCTGGTAAGTAATAATAGATATTTTGAAGCTAATCGATTTTTAAGTGTTTTTTTAGCGGTGTAAAGAGTCTAGGAAGGAAAAAAGCGGATTTTGAAGTCACTACGCCAACGCCAATACCAAGGCCGAATCCGCCACCGTCAGGGCTAAAAATGAAACATTTTTCGTTTCAGGGTTTTCCTTTTCTTTTGAATTTTGTTTCAAGTTTACGCAAAGCATGATAGCAGAGAGCATTACGGGATTTTTTTCGAGAATCGTGTGGATTTTTGAAAGCCATTGGGTTTTTCTGGTCGCTTTAATAAATCAAAATTATTTCTTGCTGCTCGGTCTAAAAAAGTGAAGCATTTTTGGTTTCTGTAAATTTCTCAGGGCATTCTGAGACCAGCAGAGAGCATTTAAGACAGTTTGTCAGAATTGTGGAATTTTTCAAGTGAAAGAATGCCCGTCGCACATTACCGGCCCTAATCCTCTCCGTTAGCACCCAAACCGGGAAACATTTTTTTCCTTAGCGAAAATTTTCGAGGCTGTTTCTGGCGTGGCAAGCTAGCAGCGAGAATTTGAGAAATGTGTCAGTTTGCCGAAAAGTTTTCTTTGTTAGCGTTGAAATGAAAATACGATTTACAAAGCCTCGTACAAATTTGATGTTTCAATGAATGTGGGTTTCAAAAAAGATGAAAACATTGTAGTTTGTTGCATTTCACAAATTCTAAAAAAAATAAGAGCTTGGTCTCGGTAAAATTTCGAGAGAAGGTGGGAGAGAGAGCCAGTGAGAGAGAGAGATAGAGAGAGCGAGAGAGAGAGATGAGAAAGAGGGCAAGCCAGCAGAGACCATTTGTGGATTTCCCAGAGCCTCCCAGCCGTCCCCTCCTCGGCGAATTCTGCATCCCCTCCACCGGATGTGAGGGAAACGCCGCTTGCATGTGTAATTCGGCCAATGTTTGCACGTAGGTTTTATTTAATTTTTGCAGTTTTTAACGCATTTTTTAGTAATGTAAAATACTAAAAACCAAAGCAAGATTTCTACATAAATTTAGGTGAAATTAAAAGAGTGATAAATTTGGGATTCATTTCAGGGAGTAAAGTAAGCTGTATTCTAGTAGGCGAGATGCTATTACTACGATCATTAATTCCCGCACAACCCTTGAATTTGTTGAAACTAAAAAAACTAAAATGTTCCGAATTTTCATGGCTAAACGGGGATCGAGTTCACGTGAATCTGGAATCGCAAGTTATCGATAAAATTCTGCCATAAATGTTTTCAAAAAAAGACAAATGAAGTTTTTGTCAAACATTGAAAATCCATTAACGCGCTCCAAATTTTTTTGGATTGTTAAGGCTAGGTGAAACACTGTTTAGAAATCTTAGTTTTGGAAAAACAACAAGAATTTTTAATTTAGTCCATTCTCTATCCAAAAGCCTGCTTAATAAATTAAAAAATTATTCTTATTTGACTCGACATGACTACGACTTTGAATTCCCGCACAACCCAAAAATTTGCTGAAACTAAAAATTTAATCTTCCGAATTTTCACGGCTTAACGGGGATCGAGTTCACGTGAATATTGAATTGAAAGTTAGCTAAAAAATTCTATCAAAAATGTTTTAAAAAAGCACAAATGAAGTTTTTGGCAACACCGCAGTAGGAGAATTAACGAGCTCCAAATTTTTTTGGATTGTTAAGGCTAGGTGAAACACCGTTTAGAAATCACATTTTTTGCAGCAACAACAAGATTTTTTAATTTTGTATATGCGCTATCCAAGTAAGCCAGCTTAATAAAGTAAAAAAAAATCCTTCTTATTTGACTTGACTTGACTACGACATTGAATTCCCACACAACTCAAAATTTGAAAACCTCTGAAACCAAAAAAATGTTCCGAATTTTCATGACTTAACGGGGATCGAGTTCATCTGAATATTGAATCGGAAATTAGCCCAAAATTCTCATAATTTTTTGAAAAAGTGCAAATGACGTTTTTAGCAAGACCGCAGCAGATCAATTAACGAGTTCCATTTTTTTTGGATTGTTAAGGTTAAGTGAAACACCGTTTAGCCATCGCATTTTTTAGCAACAAGCAGATTTTTTTAATTTCGGGATGCGCTATCTAAATAAACCAGCTTAATAAAGTAGCCAACCATTCTTGTTTTTTTATTGACGGTTTAGCAATTTTCAATTTTATAAATCGTTTGGAAGAAGATCTGGGCAACTATGGAAGGTTGGTGACTAGGTACTGGAAATTTTTCGGAAACGTAATTTTTTTCGAAACATAGAATTTCATCAGCCATCTTAAAAATTAATAAAATGTCATTCCAATAAAGGATATTTTCGCCGATTTCGAAATTATTGAACAAGCGGCTATCGGATTCTTTATAGCTGCGAATGCCCTTCGAAATTCGGCTACTCGGCTGCACCGGATGGGAAGAGCTGCCGCCGGTTGAGGAGACGCTTAAAGGTATTAGAAAATTCATGGAAGTTTCAAAATAATAATAATATCAATAATAATAAGACACAGGACAATGTATAAAGACAATGTTTATCTATTTAAACCCTTTACCTTGAATCGAAAGACTCGCTTAACTGGAAAAACGATGTTTCATCTAGATGAGAAGCTCAGGGCAACTTGTGGCGAGTAATTTGCCTTTGTTTCTTGTGAAAGAACTTTAGGACGAATTTATTTTGTAATAATTTTCAAAGCGTTAAAAATTATAAAAATGAGCTTACAACGTTTTTTTGGAAAAATATGTTTCGGAAAGGCCCAGCGAGCCTCGCAAATTAATTGAGGTAATTTTAGCAAAGTTCGGATGCACAAATACAAACAAGGAATCAATCTTTCTGCGTTTTTAAATCTTTAATTTCTAAATTATTGTTTTATGCTTTTTAAAACGTGGGACTACGACAATGAAAACACATCTTAAAGTTTAAGACTTCAATCTTTCCCAAAAAGTTTATTTTTTTAGGAGAAAAAGTGCGTTTCATGAAAATTGGGTGTGCATTACAGATTACGTTGAGCCGTACTGAGATGTTATCAGAAGAAACCTATTTTTTTAAAGTAAAAAAAGTCAAAAAGTAGAGCTTCAAAAAATAACTCGTTTGCTGCAAACTTATTTTTATCAATTTTAAGCGCATTTCTATTACTAAAAATAAATTATAAATTCCCTTAAATACTTGAAAGAAATCTTTAAACGACTGTAACAAGATATTTCCACTCTTTGGAAAAATTGTGTTTCGGAAAAACTAATAGATTTTGGCGCTTTTAAAACGGAATTTTCTTACTCATTCAAGATTGTGAATTAAATTAAACTACCATTTTTTTATGGATGGATTTATGGATTGTATTATAAATTTTAATATTCTATGTCGAAAATTACTTTAGAAATTGTAGAAATTAACTAACTTTCCTTTTTACTTTCAGGAAAAATGCACGAGCGACCTGGAGTGCTCGGCGGCGTTCTCGGAATGCGCCACCGGCGGCTGCAGGTATTTTTAGGCGATTTAAACGTTGTGGAAATAGACGTCTTAATCTTCTTATTTTCCATTTAACCAATTTTAAAATTCTCCTATATAAAAATTCCTGATATTTTCAAAATATAATTATAGTCATTTTGCAGGTACTTTGGGCTTTCCCTTTCAGGCCCAGCCGCAAATTTTGAGATTTCAAAAATTCATAGAATCAAGAAGCTTATGGATCAGTCAATCACTGGCAGTTTAACGCATCCAATGCATTTCAAAAACTCATTTAATTGGTGGCCATTTTATA
>CATQJA010001375.1:0-37225 GCA_958295435.1 Mesorhabditis spiculigera
TGATCCATAATTTTTGACATTACTGTATTTTTTTTGGGGCTGTGCGCGTTCAAGAGACGGTTTGCAAGGGAGTGCGACAATATACAAATTTATTAGCGCAGAGAATTAGCAAAACCTGGATCGAGATTTTTATTCGAATAAATTACAGCCTCGTTAGGATTTCCCTAACGCGAATCAGCGAATCAGATCAAACTTTCCGTCGAATCAATCTAGCAGCTTATTCACCCCCAGTACGTTGGACACCACCTTGACAGTCCCATCTCGCCCCGTGGGTCCCGCGCGGAACGCGGGCCCTAGCTGGCAGTGTGGCTAGCTTCTCGCGCATAGATTGGCCCTTCTTCTCGCATCCTCCCAGCCGATCCGCTCCGATCCGACCGGGACGTCATCTGTAGAAGAGAGGTGTTCGATTTCTCGCCTCACCGTAACTTCGTCTATCCACCTCTCTTCGGCCACTCATCAAATATTTCGGCCACCCAGCCGTCACACCTATCCATTGCACCCCGGAGTACCCATCTTTTTTTTGTTGAAAAATGGGATGAGTTTCCGAATTTTGGTCCATTTTTAATTTTCAAAACGATCACGACTATAGAGAAAATCACAATTACCAATTTTTGTAAGCCATGGTTATGGACTTTCGAAATTGAGAAAAACCTTGGTAGCCTAGCATGGTTCGCTCTCTTTATGCAAAATTAACATCAATTCCTTCTACTCGTTTCGTGTCGTCTTCTTCTCCTATTTTGTACTTTAATTAATTTCCATGTTTTACCATATTTTACAGAAATTATAACTAGTTGTTTTTTGCCTTTAGAATGTGCAGACAGCCAATAGAGCGGAATATGCATTATTTCCTAGCTCTTCTATCCCACGCGTGATATTTGTAAGGCCCCGGGGGCGCATGGTTCAGGTGCCAGACTGTTTGTCTGTTTGTTGATCTGTCCATATCCGACCCGGCTCCTCCCAAGCCCAGGCTTTGCGTCACGTTCAAAGATCTCCTCCTCCTTCTTGGGCTTTTTTGATCTTTTGGTCTCACGACGGCCGTTTATAGGATGCTTCGGAATGCATGCTGGAATTCCTTTTTCAGGAGCGGTGTTCAAGAAAAGACTCGCTCGATGTTTTCAGGGATTTTCCGTGGCCTTTAGTTTTATATGACGGTCTCTATCTCTTCTCTCCCTCTCTCTCTCTCGTCTCCCTCTGTCTCTGTCTCTCTTGCTCTCCCGCTATTTCTCGATCTCGCTCTTCGATTCTCTCTCTTATGCTATCACCTTGCATCCTCTCTCTCTCTCTCTCTCCTCTCTCTCCTGGAGTTCAATGACAACTATATTCTCAACCCCCGAAGCAGTGGATTTTGCCTTCACTGTCCCTTTAAACCGATATGACCCTTATCATCAGCTTCTTCATTTTGAATTCTACCGCACCTCCTCGGGGCCTAATTACCCTGTGCAATAGTCTGGGCCAGACCCCTTGCCCGGCTCGCTCCTTCAAAAGCCGATTACCGGCAATCGGCGCTTCCGCTTTGGTTGTTGATGCTGGAGGGGATGGCTGTGGTGGGTGAATAGAGGGTCCCATTTCTCTGTTGATTTATTGATGGTCTCATCACCCCCGGCGGGACGGTCAAGGCAATTTACCCCACCGCAGAGACAGCGCGGTGGCTACAATTCACACCAATTATCAGCTTGACCCCTACTGAGGACATTCCACACCGGATTCCTTTTAGGAATTGAATTTGTATCTTTGTGAATTTTGCCCCTGCCGGTCCCTTTAAAGAATTTTCGATTCATCGGTTACTTCCCTATGGCTCTCTTTCTGTCTCTCCCTCTCTCTCTCTCTCTCTCTCTCTCCCTCCTCTCTCTCTCTCTCTTTGTCGCGTTGACTCGCTTTGTATTGCCATGCCAAGTTTCTTTTTTCCTCTAGATAACTTGATCTCTCTTACTTTCTTTATGTCTCTCTGTATCTCGCTCCCGCTCTCTCATGCTCTATTATGTTGCCCTCGCTCTCCATCGCTCTATCTTACACGTCTCTCTCTATCCTCTCTCTCTACTCTCTCTCTCTCTCTCTCTCTCTCTCTCTCTCTCTCTCTCTCTCTCTCTCTCTCCCTCCTAAGCATCCTTTTATCACAATCACGAATAATAATTGCCAATGCCACGCGCGACCTACTTACAGTTTACTCCTCCCGATTACCGGCTATTCTTTGATCTTGACCTCTACACTTCCCGTCATTTATCACAATTGACAAAAGCACTTTAGAGCACAAAAAATTAAGGCACTAAATTACCTAGCTAGCCTTTTGTTTTCAGACACCGGCCCGACGCCCGGGATGGCCCGGAATGGGGGCAACGATTTCCCCAGATGGCAACGTGGGTATTGCGTCGGACGTGCCGATGATTATTCGTTGATATGTTACAAGAATGAACAGGTATGGTATTTGATAATCGGTGAAGTACCTCAAAGATGATTACGCTTTAGCAGATTACAGACAGATACAGATAGCAGATACCCCTTAACATGGCACGCTTACGCAGCTCCTACAGGCGTTAGGAAACGTTAGGATCGACCTCTGATATCCCCTAGGCTAGAGAAATCGAACGATGATTTTGAACGTAGAGTTACCTCAAAAACTTTGCTTTTGCGCGTTTACTGCAAAGTTCCCGACCTGTTTTGGAGTGTCGCGTAGCTTTAGATATTCAGATACTAGACAGTGTCTATTCCCGCGCTTTTTAACTGCGTTGATACCGCAAAAAATATTTTATGTGGTGAAACTCTCATTAGTGCGTGTGGAATGTAAACCCTGGAATTTTTCTCCGAATATCATTTTTCTTAATAGTTTTCCTTTCCAGTTGGCCCACACCATCGCCCGTGACGTGCCAAGAACCCGCCTGGATGGTGGCGTCAACAAGTTCATCAAGTACTGGAAATCTCAGGTATGTTTTATGATTGTAGTAGTTAATTCTATAACAATATCCTATTTTTCCAGGAAACCCGGCCCGACTACCAGCAAGCTTCAAATATTGGAACCGTCAGCCGTGCGCAGCGCATGTTCAGCACCCTCAGCCGGATGACGTCGCTCAAGGTGGGTTTTCAAGGTCCGACTTGTCTGGCTTTTCGGCTTCCCGGCCCCTTTAATACAAGTTCAGGTTCAGGAAGAGGACAGGCTGATGACCGACTACGCTCCGGAGCTCTCCCGTAAATTTTCCATCTCCACCATGCGCATCTCGAGGAAGAAAAGTTGGTGTTTTCGGGTCGTTTTCGGGTTATGGCTGTTTGCATATTGAGGGTATACAAAAGTGGTATCACTTCGGCATCAGAGTAAACAAGCGAAAGTAGGGGCTGCCAGGTCTTGACCGAGGTTTTGAGAAAGCGCGTGAAATGGGAATATTTGGGATGGTTTCGTTAATGTGTTTTCTTGTTTCTGATAGTACTGTCAGGAGGATTGTATCGTATTTTTTGTAATTCGTTGCTACTCATTCGCGCCTACGGTTTTGCTTACGCTTTTTACCAGAATTATTGTTGATCCTGACTCCCGTATCCAGTTTCTCTCCCGCTCTCTTGCTCTATCTCTCGTTTATATTCGCCTCTTGCTCTTTCTCTCTTCGCTCCTCTTACTGTCTCTCTTCGAAATTTCGTTTTCACTGAATCTTTTCAATTTTTCATGAAATTCGTTTAGAGAAAGTTTGGAGCGATGCGGATTTACTCTCTGATTTTTCTACGTTTTCTTGAAATTCAGCATCTGCATTTTAGGCTTTAAGGGTCCTTATTTCGACCGCGCTAAGTATCGTTTCCGTTTTACGCGCTGAGCCCCCTATAGCCTGGCCCACGCCAAATTATCTGTTTACCCAGGCAAGCACAACGAAAAACGGTCCTCGATTGCGCTTTTCGAAAAAATCTTGCTGTTCTGTCGCTAATAGTCGACCATAGAAACTGATTTCCCAAAAACTCTGCGTGCTCAACTATCTCCAACCTTTCCAATTTCCAATTTGACAATCAGAGGCACGAATTCAGCTTTTCGGCAAACCGAGCGGACCCTAGGTACCGTGGGTCCAGTGCCCCCAAGAGACGTCGATACGCCTTGTAATCGCTAGGGCAAATATTTGCGTGATTTTGCGGTAAATCACTTGGGCTACAGGAGTAGATGAAAAGCATTTGGAAGAGAAGAAAGGCTTGATTCATTCTCTAAAAACTACTGACGACCAAGCATCATCACATCTGAAGCTAGAATTTTATTCCACTTCCCGCTGACAGTTTCAGGGCTTCAGGCAGCTAGAAGCCGAAGAGCATCGTAGATCGAAGCTGCGAGGTTCTAGCTCAGCCTTTGAAGCTTGAAGTCGGCTTCAGTTCGGCTTCATCAAACTTGGAGCTGCACCGAGATCTAAGCTGCATCGCCTAAGCTCAGAATCTAAAGCTCAGCCAACTTTGCTTCCGGATTTTCATTTACGGCTGCATCGAGTTTGAAGTTGGAAACTTCCGCTTTGTACTATCCACGGTTTCATCAAGCTCTAGCCGGACATTGGCCCTAATTTGCGGCTCGATCAGAGAAACTGAAGCAGAAATTTTTCGAGAACGTTCTCGGTCTGGCACAAGAAGAGTTGCCGCATCGACCGTACCCCTTGAAGCCGCCATTTTTCTCCACAGCCCCGTAACTTTACGACCAAATCAATCGCTGGTCATCACCAGCCAATCGCTTCCAATTCCCCCGAATTTTATTACCCACCCCATCACCCAATCCGCACCCCAGCTGCGCGAACGGTTCCACGGGAACGGCTCTGAAAAGTGTGTGTGAAGCTCAGAGAAAGTGGGTGCTTTGGCTCGGCTTTTGACTCGATCACCCAGCCCTGAGGGCGACGAGCCATTGATATCCAATCCGATACACTTTACCCATCCACCCCATAGCAGGGAGCGAGCTACGAAAAGCACCCCTGCACGACAAAGGGGATTTTCCTGCCCGTGCCACACTTTTCGCTATTGGTGGCTGGCGACAAGGGCAAAGGGGGAATATTCTGATCGATATTTCTGGGTTTTTGAAACCGGATTCTGGTACTGCTACCGTATTCTATAAAAAACTCTATTTGCTATTTTTTTTACTGTATTCTGGCTACCCCATCGTTTCGGAATTTTGTCGTGTTGCATCTGAAGAAGTTTTGGAAGGCTTTGACGGCCAAATTCCGACACGTTTGGTTTCTGTGCGGTCCCGTACGCATCCGTACTCTTTCGTACACTTTGGTGCGAAGCTGCCGTACTTTTTTGTACTGCTCCGTAGTCCACCGTACTGCTACGAACTTATTCGTACTCTATCCTACTGCTCAGTTTTACGCCGTACTGTTGCGGGATCTGGAAAGAAACGGAAAAACTGGAACAAACCGCAATCCTAATTTCAAAAGAAAAATCAGAAGGGTCGGCATACGGTAGCTCAATAATCGGGATTCCAGAATTTTCTGAGCACACCATAACCTCAAAAAAATCCCGGAAATCGGTCACCGAACTTCTGAACTTTCTCAAACACGGAAAATCAGTTCCCCGCAATCAACACACCCCGCCGCGGAACACAGGAGAAGAAGTGTTGCTGTGCTAGCAAGAGCTGCGCACTGGTCCCCCGATTTCTCGAGAGCCTCCGACAACAATTAGGGCCCCGAGGGTCTTCTATCTTTCGCTGTCTCTCTCGCCCTCTCTCGCTCTCTCGCTTTTGTAGAGACTGTCAGAAATAAAGACAATCTCTCCCTTCCCTTCTCTGTCATCCACTACACAGGACAACTATGGACAGGCCGGATTCTGTGCCGGGCCTGCGCCGCGATTCCCTATTTCGACTGCCCGTCGTCCCCAAGCTGCACAGTCCATTCGGCAGCCCCAGGCCACTGGTCGATCGGGAAACACGTGCGGCTACTTTGGACAGGTGGGAGATGTTTTTAGCCTTGAATTTTAAAATTAAGTTTTCAAATGAAGCGAAACCATAGTGCCGATTTTCGAAATGTCGATTTTTAAACAGAATGTTAGTATTTACATCGATTTTCGCATGTTGTTTCAAACCAGACTGGGATTTTGCCGGACACCGCAATTTGAAAATTTTTGGTCATTTTCGGATATAAAAAATGCAAGCGGATTATGGTAAAATTAAGAGAATAACGCTAAAAGCATTATTTTTCTAGATTTTCAACATTTTATCCTAGAAGTCATTTGCCGACGTTTTAGAAATCAACTGATTATAAAGTTGTTACAATATATATGAAGTTTCTAATCGGTACTTTTTCAGGTTCTGCTCCTCCCCAAATCCGCCGCATAAACTCAACCGGCCCGAATCGCCGAGCCCAAGCCTCACGTCGGTGAAATCACCTCTTCTAAACTTTGCACGATCCCTCGTACGATCGTCCTCAAATTCTAACCTCAAACCCCACCCCCAGCCCGGCCGCCTTTCAGAAGAACATCTGAAGCCGGGAGCAAACCTTTTCACACGTCAAAACCCGTTAGATCGCTCCCGATCTAGCGTCGATTTCCGCCCGGTCTACAAGATTGAAGCCTTGAAGCAAAGCCCAAGTCGGCCAAGTCAACAAAGCAAGCAAAGCACCGCTGGGGTATCCCCAAAAAACCCAAATCAACTCGACCTAAGCCCAAAGCCCGGCTTCTTCTCGAGAACGCTAAATAAGTCCGTTTCCGGTGCGAATCTGAGGGTGAAGCCCGAGAATTCGGGGCATAATCGCGCAAAGTCGACTATATTCAGCTTTGTAAGTCCGGATTTGAGGCATCAACGTGCGAATTCTAACAAGCCGATACATCCACCCCGTCCGAAATCTACAATTTTTGGGCTTAATCGGGTGAATCCCCCGAAAACCCCGGAGCCTCAACGACCAAAATCGGGAATTTTTGGCCCGCCAAGCCCAGCAGGGAAGCCGCCAAGTCACCCAGGCCAGCCAAGCCCGCACAAAGTCAACTTTGCGATTGGCCCGATGCCGGAGAGACCGAGATCTCCGATGGTTCCGCGACACCACTCTGTACACCCCAGTTCCGGTCAGGTGTCCACACTCCAAAGATTGAGACCGGCAAGCTCGGTCTCCACTTTGACACGACTTGCTCAAAGCCCGAGCTTAAACCGCACGACTTCAGAATCCCCATTCGCTACCCCGATGCTGAAACAGAAGAAAAATTGGCTTGGCTTTTTGCCAAGTCGACTTGAGAGGGTGGAGAGTCCGTTTCCGCTTCCGAGGCTTCATAAAAAGACGCTGAGTCAGTCGTGCGACCATCTGGAGTCGGCTAGAGTGGTAGACGTCGAGGCGGATCAGGATTTTTATCCTCAAAAGTTTCCGGAATTCACGTACCATGAGGAGAATCGGCAGCTCGGCACGCCGAGGTCGAAAACTATTCAAAAGGGGCTGTCCCGTTCTAATTTCTTCACTTCCGCGTTGAGTGTACAAGTGGATGGTGAGTCGAATTTAGGTTGAAATTTGGTTTGAAAACGAAAATCTGGGTGTTTTATAATTTTTCTTAAGCTCGGGTATGGAATTTCTGACATTTTCAAAAATTCTATCATCCTCAATGAGCCTCTGCTTTTGACATTGCCAAAACTCTTTTTTAAAGATTTTTAACCTTGGAAAAATGCTCGAAGCCTCTAATTCAAAAGTTCTAGCCACTACTGAGATGTAAAATTGATCGTTGTTGTGTACTGTGGTCTTAAGCGTATTGTTACGTATTCTGTTCTACAGCCATCATAAATCTATAAAAATCTCGGCTTGATTGCCAGAATTCATTTTTTATGGGTTTTTAAAGGATAACGACTATTACGCGCTTGAGTTTGTACATATCCACAATCCACAATCTCAAAGAAACGCTGCTAGTTTGCCCCCGGACCTGAAGATTTCTGATCCGACGACTTCCTGATTTCAAAATAGAGCCCCAAAACTCGTAAATCGTCTGATTGACCCGAACAAGTCAACAACCTTGTCCTCTCTCCTCTCCGCTTCTCACATGCTATCCATTTCTGCTCCGTTCTCGCCTCCTTCCCCCGAAAATTTCCCTAGGGGACCAAATTGGGTCCTCCTGGCCCGGGACGTCGACACTCTAGGGGGGAGACCCGAAATTAGTTTTTGAGTGGTGCTCCTTCTTCCCAAATGGCAACTGAGCAGCGAACGTCTCGTCTGGAGCTCTAGATACCGATAAAGACGCTTTCTAAATTTTTTGAATTACAGTTTTTCGAAATTTTTGGCGAATTTTCCAAGCTATTTCAGCAAATTTTAGTGAAGTTTTGCCCTTGAAGTAAGGCCGAGTAAAATACCATTCAAATTTCGTCCTTTCCGTTCTCGACCGCACCCTTTTGTTTACAAATGACTGACTGTCCGGGAAGAAGTGAGTGTTCGTCATCGTCCGTATTGTCGCGTAGTCAGCCACCCCCTTCTTTCCCTCCCTTTCTAGGGGCGTCAAGTGGTTCCACATTCCCGGCGGCTTTGATCCGAATTAGTTTCGGCTCGCCGTTTCCACCACCCAAGACGTTTTTTGGCTAGTCTCGCTTTCCTGATCGTGTATGTATTTGGAGCTGATTTGGTGCCAAATATAATTGATCTTGATGCATGCCGATTCCGCAAAGGGTTTTTGCTAGCTTGCCTTGTGCGGATCGGAGAAATTTACAAGACTTTTACAAAATCCTCAAAGTTCTTTGCTAGCTTACCAAGCGTAGATTTTAGTCAGCTATTAAAAATCTCGAAAATATTTTTTTAACGCAAAATTTGAAGTCATATAAATTGTCATAGAGGCGTTTACCGGAATCCGGCACCAATGGTGGTTGCCCAAATGATCTCTGTTAGCTGATCAGTCTCAAAGTTTCTAAAGTTTAACAAACACCTGATGGAATTCGTTTTCAAAAAGGACCAGTGAAGGCAAAAATAACGCTCAAACTAGCGGGTTTTGCGAATCTTTGAAGAACTAGATCGTTTCCTGAGGAATCATTTTGATGCTGGTGTCACGCTTCCTTTAATCAGCACGTTCTTTAGCTTTCTGACAGGCTGTCTTTAATGTCAGAATAACCATATAATTAACGGTCTCATTAATGCTTCAGCCGGTCAATTCTTGCTGTCACGGTCCCTTTAATGCCCATCCACAGCTTCAACAAGTTCTGGATCGCCCTGCCAATCCACAAAACCAGATCTCCTTAAGCCCACCGTCTGTCTTTCCCACCTGTCCAAAGGAGATGCTTGTAAGCCTGACCCCTCCCTTCGTCAAGTCCTTGAAAGTTAAGCCTATTATTTGAGCTGTCCAGCCTCCTTGTGAAGACTTGTTCCTCTTCCCGCCCCCCCCCCCCCGAAATCCAACAGGCTATTTAGCTGCCCCCCTTTAACGCCCACTTTTTCCGATGTTTTTTATGGCTAACCAGAGCTGTCGAAATGTACAGTTTGTTCCTCATTTTTCTGCCAACCGCTCGCAGAGTGGTCGCGCGTGCAATAACCTTGAAACCGACCCCTCTCTTCACTAGCTGAAATTCTCCGGGTCACGGTACAGCAGTCGCGCCAGCTGGTGGTCACTGCCACTTATAAAGCCGTTTTTCTTGAAGGAATTTCTCTTGAGGTTTTTTGTGAACCTGTCAAGCAGATGGCAACACTGTGGAATCTTGAGGTGGCAGCTGGTTGGAGCGGTATTTTTTGGCTTTGATTTGGCCTGAATGTATGACTCCCTTTTTCTCTCGCTTCTCTCTCTATTTTTCAATCTCTCGTTCCCTCTGTCTTTCTCTTTCCTAACTGTTTTTGTCTATATCAATAGATCTGTAGTTTTCTCCGGCTCTGGCTCTCTCTCTCTCTCACCCACTCTCTCTCTCGTTCCCTCTCTCATCGCTTTCTCTCATCCTTATTTGCTATCCTACTAGCTTATGGCTGTCTTGATTCTGTAGCTTACTCACATTTTAAAGGGATTTTGAAGGCTTTTCCATGTATTTTTACGCTGTGGACCTTTTATGAATTTTTCTCGCACCGCAACACGTCGCGCGATAACGTCGGCGTTGCGGAATCTATTGCGACGTTTTCAAGACGTACCAGCCGCGTTCTCACCGCGTATTGCAGTCCGGCGAAAGTTAGTCCACATCCATAAAAACCTTTCCTGCCGCTCTCTTCAAGGCATCGAAAAGACCGACAGTTTTCAACGTGAAAAAATAGTTTTCCAAGTCATTGTAATCCAAAAAATCTTGAAACGTAGCGTAATTCGTTAACTTTTCGTAACCTACCCACTTCGATTCATCGCAGCAGGTGGCCTTTTGCATTGCGGGGATGGCTTTATGGCGATTGTGGCTGGTGGATGGGTGGCTGGGCGAGGATGGCCCTGACGAAGCCCTCTTCCTTTTTTCCTCCCTACTTCTAGACCTCTATATCCCCGAAACACAACCCGCGACACCCATTTCACCCGGCTCTCAATGGGTCACCGAGCCCCGACTGTTTTTGTCTATCGGCTAGGCTATTCATTTTCTGGGGTCGTAGGGCATCGATTGACGGCATTAATGGCAGTAGGTGTAGGCCTAATACTTCAAAATTAAAATTAGAATTTTGTAGGAAATTTGGCGAGGATAATTCATAGACTTCACGATATTTTTGAGGCGCTTCTCTTGATGACGCATTAATTAATAGATTGTTTGAGTGAGCTCAATAAGTTTCGATGCCGATTTTTAGTTTTCATATAAACTAAAAATGTTTAATTGCATGCATTTTTGCGAATCTAATTCTTAATTTTTTTGTTTTGACTTGTTTTGGAAAGATATTTTTGACTTGCCGCTCCCTTTAGCAACTAGCAAATGACGAGTGTTTGACCGAGATCGTGCTCATTTTCCATTTATCTTTTTTTTTCTCCTTCCCATCGTATTCCATCCCCCAAACAGCCCCCCGAGGCCTGCAATCTGTATGCTAATTTCGCACCAAGACTCCAATTTCGCGGCAATTCCCCTCAAATCGAAATTTTTGCCGGATTTCCGCCAGTGTTCGTTTTTCGTTTTCCAACCCTAAATGAAACGTCGATAGTATCAATCTGTATCTCCCTCTCCGTCTCTCTCTCTCTTGCTCTCTCACTCTCTCTCTTTCTCTCTCTCTGCCTCGTAAGCCCGAAGCGGATTTGTGGGCGCTCGTAAAATCGGCAGCTTTGTATACCAGCCATCTCTCTTGTGCCCGTTTTTCTCTACTGTTTTTTTTTGCCAGCCAGCAAGCCGCACACTCCGCAGCCGAACCCTGTACGGGCAAATAAACGTAGAAGAGCCGGGGCATTGAACACAGCAGTTGGCAGGCCGGGGAGAGGAGGATTGGTGTCTTTTGCTGACTCAACGGCAACCCCCTTGCCAGCATAGTTTACGGCCGTAAATAGCGACGAGTTTTGGCGGAGGTAGTTTTTGGGGGTTTGGAGGAAGGTTTTGGAATTTATTACCTCTCTGGTAATGGGGTTCTTGCAAATGCACAATCCCGGTTACGGTTTGGTCGACCCCTCGGTTCTCGAATTTCGAGAAGCAACTGATTGTTGTAATTTGTTTTTTTTTGGATTTTTAGGGCCCGGCGGCCTCGGAAAGTTACCCAAGTTCATTATTTTAATTTTTTTTCGGCATAAATCTACAAGAGCCAAGTTTTCAAGCTTAACATCTTAATTTTTGTCTGCTCTTTCTCCCTCCTTCCATTTTCTCTCTCTCTCTCTCTCTCTCTCTCTCTCTCTCTCTCTATCTCTATCTCTCTCTCTCCCTCTCTATCTTTTTCTTAGCCTCTCTCTCTCTGCAAATATTTTTATTGTTTCATCAGTAGTATTTATAAAATGTGTGACAAACTTGCCAAACTTGAGTTCAACGGGCCTTTAAACGCCCCCAATCAATTCAATTTCGCCATTTTCATTAGATTTACCGCCAATAAAAGCTATATTCTCGTTTACAGCTTTTGTCAAGGCATCATCAAGTACTTGACATGACCAGCAGAGCAGGTATTCTTCTGCTCGTCATCCTTCATCCCCCCTGCCCTCCCTATTTTTTGTACTCCTTACCCCCGGCTAATCGACCAGCGCGACTAGTCGGCCGGTCTGGTAGAGTAATTTTCGAGCAGTCTACTGGTACTGAAGATTCTTAGGAACCTGTGTACCGGCTGCAAGATACTGTAGTTTGCGATTTGTCACGTTTTAAGTCGTAATAAACGTAGGATACCTTGGTTAACCGGTAAGCCCACGCGACGATACGCTAAATATCTTGTAAAATACGCGTGAATTTTAGTTTAATTTTATTGTAAATGTTAAAGTTTAGTTTGCTGTTGTTGAATTGTGAAATACGTAAATTTTACTGAAGATTACTGTAGCTTTCCCACCTTTCTACATCCGTCCTTCCCTTCCCGTTCCCTAAAACGATTCCATTTGGCCATCCATTTTGGCTGATTCAGCCACCTCGGTGATTCAAAATGGCGAGTGTAAGAGGAGAAAATTGACTGCCTCTCGCGAAGAAGAGCTTTTCGTGTTTTTCGATTAAAACCCCACGTTTCTCGACTATCACTTCCTATATCATGCCCTTCCTTAATGACACGGGAAAAAGAGAGAGAGGGAGAGAGAGCGAGAGAGAGAGAGAGAGAGAGAGAGAGAGAAAGAGAGCGAGCGCGAGTACAAATTGCTGGAGGGAAAACAACAGCTGCCCCTGCCATTTTTCTCTATCCCGACCCGTTGAACCTAATTCATTCCTTCAGCCGGCCGGTGGTCTATGTTTTTTTGAGGATTTCCTTTGGAATTCGATTTGAAATCAGCCATTGCTAATGGATTCAAACTTATTCGTTTGTTAATGAACATTTTCAAGATTTGGCGCCTTTTGGTTTTATCAAAATGACTTTTTAAAGGCAGTTTGACCCCGAAGACGCTTTGGAAAACCTGACTGCGGTTCGCAGATTTGCGTACATTTTTTATGTTCAAGAGACGGACGATTTCCAGTATTTCCAGCTCGTTAATATTTATAAATTAGACTCTATCTTAACTCTTTTTAGGGAGAGAGAAAATTGAGAATTATCTGGAAAAATTCGAAACCGATTTCACGGTTTTATGCTATACTGTAACTACAATCATCTGGAAATCTTACGATCGGGATTCAAGTTAATGGCGAACGTATGAAAAAGCCTTCAGCTCCCCTCCTCCAACATTAATCCTAACCTCTCACTTTGCGCCTAAAAGCCTCCCGGCGATACCTCGATCTCCTTCTCTCTTCCAGCTTGACGATGGCTTCATTTCAAGCAAAGCTCTTTTTCTCGCGCCCGCCTTTTTTGCACGAAAATAGAGTGGCTGTGAATCGGTGGTAATGGGAGGATCAGGCTGCTCCATCCAGACGCTGAGCTCGAGGTGTGCTGACAATTTATGGCTCCAGGGGTAGTAGATAGGGTCCCCCCTCTCTCTCTTTCATCTCTCTCTCTCTCCCTCTCTCTCATTATATATCTCTCTCCACTCCGCTACCATACTGTTTACGCCCTGTTGGCCCCCTTTTAATGGCCAAGCAGATATACAGATTTACGGCTGGCAGCCAGGGGACAGAGGGCAGATGGTAGTACACATTTTAGTCGTTGCCTGTGGCCTGGGATTGATGATTTTGATGGCGTAATGTGGAGTTTTATGGAAATACTGACAAAAACTGTAAATTTTGTTAATTTTACAATTTTAGCACTTATCCAATCTATTGAAAGACACTGCGTAGGCAAAATCTGGCTATTTTTAAACGCGTCAATTCGACAAAATTACTTTCACTATTACTTATTACTTTAGACGCCACAATGCCTTGAACTATCTGCCAAAATCAAAGATTTTGACCTCCCGGTTTCTTTAGTCCAGTTTTTAGCAACCCTTGCTGTGTCGAAAAATTCAGAATCGGCGATATTCTATTAACTTTCAATACCTTTATTCGCTTGCCAATCAGAATCTCGAATTACAAAATCTCGAATGACAAAATCTCGAATGACAAAATCTCGAATGATTAGAATCTCGAATGATCAGAATCTCGAATGAACAGAATTTCGAATGAACAGAATCTCGAATGATTAGAATCTCGAACGATCAGAATCTCGAACTTACAAAATCTCGAATGACAGAATCTCGAATGACAGAATCTCGAATGGTCAAAATCTCGAATGAACAAAACTTCGATCCAGCAGAACACAGTTTGGATGAAAATTTCCACTAACGGCCTAGTAATTGAACCCAAATTTTTTCTATGGAGGCTTTGGTAATCAATAGCGGTCGCAACACTATCTAAAAGTTAAAGACTTAACGAATTTGAGCTCTTTGCGTCGAAAGAACAAATTTTTCGACTTAACGCTAATGTTCTTCATTATCATTTGTAATGGATGATGCTCAAAAACGACCATCCCTCGGCAGGGCCTACTCACAGTCTACTAGCTTCTATCTAAGACAAAAAAATCTATGCTGGATCGAACTAGACGAAACTAGATTAGGATATCAGTGGGTATCCTGGCATTCGAGATTTTGACCATTCGAGATTCTGTCATTCGAGATTCTGTAAATTCGAGATTCTGATCGTTCGAGATTTTGTAAATTCGAGATTCTGATCATTCGAGATTCTGATCATTCGAGATTCTAATCATTCGAGATTCTGATCATTCGAGATTCTAATCATTCGAGATTTTGTCATTCGAGATTTTGTCATTCGAGATTTTGTAATTCGAGATTTTGTCAAACTACCCTTTATTCATCCTTTACTGCAAAAATTGTCCAGAGTACACCCCCGTACTGGTATCGCTGTAGGGCATCAATGTAGCACCCAGCCACCCGGCCGGCCTCTCACCTCCTTTTTGCTTGGGTTCGAGCGGATAGCCGAGAGGCATGAGCATGAGGAAAGGGGGGGCCATGTGATGATGGATCGGTACTCATCATCGCTTCCTCAATACCAACCTCATCCTCCTCATATATCCATTCTCGTGATGCCCGGAAGGGCGATATTTTTACCGGGCTTGAGCTTTGTGGCTTCCTGGTGGCCTCGGAGTGCTGATTGATCTATGCATTAATATACTTAGCAATTTGTGCAGCATGTTTTAGAATTGTCTAAGCCAGGGCCGTTAGCTTGGGCCAAAAATAACCAGTCGATCTCCTTGAGCTTCTCCTCCTTTTGCATGTCATACTGAAATTGACCGCTCGCATTGGCCCCCTTGCGCATACACACGTCCGCTTTAACTCGAGGAGAATGGCCACCGGGTTGCCACGAAAGAAAGGAAGAAAGAGCGCGATTTACCGAGAAACATCTGGCCCTCCACCTCTCACCCACCCCCCGAGCAGATCCACCACCAGTTCTTCTTGGTCCTCTACCTCCAACCGCGAGCTTCGACTACAATTTACGACCCATTCCTGTGTGTGTGGCCACACAAGTAGCAGCAGGGGCAATAGATGCAAAGTCCATTGTTTGAATGGCCAGGACCTTTGGCCTTTTGCCAAGATTCTGCGCGTTTCTATGCTTTACTAACACCCCTTTTGGTCATTTTAAAGGGAACGTGAAAGCTAGAATGAATGCTTTTGCGTGATCTTCAGAGAATAGCTGGCTTAATTAAGTTTATTTTTGCCAAAAATAGTCGTTGCTAAATACTCTGCGTGGTTTTGAATCAGTTTCCGGTGAATTTTGATGGTTAAACAACGAACATTTTTGGCTTATTTGATCGACACAGTGCTGTCACGTTCCCGTTAATTGTTCGAAAGCTGCAAGGAACTTTAGCCCCGAGTTAGCCAAATAATTTCGTTTTTTCTCTCAAATTTTTTATGGTAAATCCAGTTCGGTTTCATGCTCAGTTCGTTCACCCCGGATCATTTCCTCCGTTTCCTATAGTGTTCCGGTCATTTCTCAGGTTTTGCTAGGTTGGGATGGGTTGATGGATTGTACATCTCCCCCCCCCCCCTCTGGTCCCACAACAATCCGATGGCCCCCAATCCCTCCCGATCGCTCAATCCCGGCTATGCCAATGGCTAGCCCGCGGGCACTAGGCAGCCTGCCCGTCACAAATTGTTGTACAAAGCAGCCGGCAAAAGGTTGGAAATAAAAACAAATTTACCTCGAAATCTCACAGTGCCAATCGTCCATTTGAACCGCAAAAATCCGAGTTTTTAGTTAGGTTTTCTGGGATTGCCAATTTTTGTTTTCGTTTCTCCACCTCCTGCTTTTCCTTGTAGGTTGGGTTGGAATCGAGCGCGCGGCGGTATTGCCTCTTTCAAACCACACACCTCAACTCAACAACCCTTGTCTCTTTTTTTCCGCATCGCAGTCCAACGCAACGCAACCACCAGCCGGAGGGAACCAAGGAGGGAATGTCACATTCAACTGCCACGCACAGCCCCACCAAACAGCCCTTCAATCCTTTTCCATTGGGTTTCGAGCGGCTTTTGTGGGCTAGGGTTTATCGGCTTAATCTCCTTTCACTGGGTTGGATTCGAAGGCTGAACTTGAACTTGAGCTTGAACTCGAAGTTTCGAAATCTGACCTAAAGCTATTTTTGACGAATACCCTATAGGGGTTTCAGACTTAGGATATCTGAAATCTGCATTAACCATAGTCTGGAAAATTTTAACGGGTCGGTCAAGCGAGGCTTTATCATAAATTGTTTGTTCGTACCTTTCGCGATGCCTCTCGACGTTCATGATACCCGAAAGCGTTAGTATGAATGAGATTTCGAAGTACCTTTAACACTAAAAACTCCTTGTTAGCGCCAATGTTCCTATATTTGCAGTCCCTTTAATCGGAAGGGAAGGTTTCGAACCATTGTATGCTATGTAACCTCACCTAGGGATTTTACCTTGACGTTTATCCCATGCCGTAACCTAGAGAGGTCATACCAACCCTGAAATCAGATTCTTGTTTTTCTTGTTTTGTTCGAAAAACTGCCATTCCGACACACAACCGCTGATTACGCGCGGTCTCTCGCTCTCTCTCTCTCTCTCTCTCTCTCTCTCTCTCTCTCTCTCCCCCTCCCTCCTGATCACGGTTTTGTCCTTTTTGTGCGCTCGCCCCTGGCTCCCCTTGCACGGATAATGCCAAATTGCGGTCGAACAAGGAAGCGATGGGACGGGGAGTGAGAAAGAGTTTGGAGATGTAAAATGGAAAAACTCGGGAAGACTGTAATTGTGATCAGGGGGTTCCGTATGGGAGTGGTGTCCGCCACCTGACCGCAGAATTGGGCAAGAGAAATCGGCTAACTGACACTTCGAAACGGATTAGTCAGGTAGACTTGAGGAGTGACAAGTTTTAGAACTTTTTCGTAGATGTTTTCCAGCGGAAAATCCTTAAATACGATAAAAAAGTCACACTGGTTAGAAACGAGGTGTTTGATATTTTTCGTGCTTTGGGGCGACACATAAAAGTGTAATAAAATTAATTTTACTCGATTTTACGATTTTTTAGTGGAATGCTTTGTTATTTTGGGCCATTGCCAGCCGGATAAGTTCTAGAGAAATTTAATACGGCTCTCATAAATCCCCTGAAATCCGTCCCATCCACCCGCCTGACTTTGCCGAAATACGAGCCTCCTGTTTTTTCTTCAGCTATGGTTTTTGTATTATTTTGCCTATAGCATTTTTCTGCCAGTTTTTGCTTCAAACCAGTTCAAAAATCTGCGTCAAAAAAATTAGGAATTAAAAAAATCAGCATTGTAAAGTCGAAGCTCTAGGAAAATTCGTGAAACCGGAAGAGCTTTGGTCGTTTTGTGAGTTTTTTAGTTCGATGTTAAGATATCATTCTAAACTTCCTATATATTTTAGTACGTTTGGGATTTTGCGGCATTAACGCTCGCACCGATTTAGTGCTTATCCTCCCCATGCGAGCAGCGTTATCCCATCTGAAAACCCGAGCCCCAGTCAGCCATCCATCTCGTTCCTCTACGATATACACCCCCGTACGCTCAGCGCAGAACCGTAAATTGCCGGAAAAACTGGTGTGATCGGGCTTTAGACGAGGGGGTGTATGTAGAATTCGGGTGTTATGACGGGTTTTCGAGTCCCCCCAGCAGCCCCTGGTTTACGGCTTGCTAATTGCTGCGGTGTGGGAGTTGCGCTGAGGTTTTGGACGAGGGAGATCGAGTTTTGGAGCTTTGCGTGGTTTTGTGGCTGGATTTTTTTAGTGTAGGTAGCTTATATTCAAACTCTGAAACTAACTTGTGATGCCTAAATGGCGATGCTTATTTTATTTTTAGTCGATTTCATGAATTTTGCATATTTATCGCAGAATTTGCCCAATAATTTTCATATTTTCTGGTGTACTTTATGATTGCGTGTAGATATCGTTTTTTAAGGCACAATTATGTATGTAATTTTGCCGTGATTAGTATCGATATGAGTATTTAAAGCATTTTTCAAGATCTTCAGGGAATTATTTTTTTTGGGATTGCTCTAGCCCTAATCTCTGATATATGCTCTGACAAACCTCGATCAAGCCTCTACTCTTAAAAGACTCGATTTTTCTCCTGTATCTAGTGAAGACAAACATCACTCAACAGTTTTCTTTTGCTTAGTGCCCACCCAGGCCCAGGGGTAAACTCCCAGCGACCGCGCAAATATTGCCGCCCCGCACCCGGGTTTTCGGGGTCTGAAATTTGACGGTTTTGAAGGGTGTCTGTTTGGCGTGTCATTTCAACACAGATGATTCAGTTTTAATCGTCAACGACTTTCAAAATTTGACTAAACTTGATGTCACTTTCTCAAAAAATTTTTAAAAGGGTTAAAATCCTTTAAAAACGCTTGATTTTGACTAACAACGCGAATTTTATGACTTTTCCTTTCTGGAAATTACTGTTTTTATGTAAAATTGGTTCTGTTCTATTTCGCGGGGGAACTGTGCGGGGGGTTTTCTTCGCGGAACCTTCCATCTTTTCGCTATTTTCTCGGGATTTTTGCAACGCCATTCGATAGAGCATCAAAAAATATACTAAGAGTTTTTGTTTTAGCTAAAAATATTGTAATATAAAAAAGTTATAGCAAAAACAAAAAACTATTTAAACTGTTTCCGGAATGTTAGTTTTCGGCATTTTCGCCATTTTTTGATATTTTGAACCCGTCATTCGATAGAGCATCAAAAAATATACTAAAAGTTTTAATTTCATCTAAAAATATTGTTTTATAAAATAGTTATAGCAAAAACAAGGTTTATTCGGTGTTTCCACATGGGATTGTGTAGTCGAAAGCTAGTTTTCGACATTTTCGATAACTTTCAAAAATTTATTTAAAGGGCTGCCGACGGCATGTGTCGATCCCCCCCTCATCAACAAATTGGCAAGTAGCCAACAGGGGATAGAGCGCCCAGTGGAGAGCGCCCAGAGACATTTTCTTTTCCGCGCGTAACCGATTGTCTATGCCGTCGGCATCCCTTTAATGCCATTCGATAGAGCGTCAAAAAATATACTAAGAGTTTTAATTACAACTCAAAATAGCATCATGTAAAAGAGTTATAACAAAACGAAGAAAATTTTCCCCCCGCACAGTTTTTCCCCCCGCGAAATAGAACAGAACCGTAAAATTAAATCCGGATACGCTTAAATAAGAAGCTTCGAAATTTAAACGCTTTGTAATCATAAAATTCCCATTTTCTGATTTTTCACGGGCATCCAAAATTTTTAATGTCTGCTACCGTACCGCCGGGTTTTACCGTACTTACGCTACCGTATTTACCGTATCAAGTACCGTCTCGCCCCCTTTTAGCCCTCCCAGGCACTTTAAGCCCTGAGATTTTTGCATTCCCACGTCCCCCTGCCCCCCTCAAAATCCAGGTCAAAAGATGAGCAAAAAGCCCGCGGCAAGTCCGCCACGTCGCCTTCAATAAGTTCTCCTCATCTACGCCAAGTTGTAGCACCTCTTTTATCCAATCGGCCTGAAGTGAAGTCTTTCGTCTTGAAAAACGGGGATTCCCCCTTTCAGCTAGCGATTTATAGTGCCGCCGCCCTCAAAAAGTTTCACCGCCTTTGAGCGGGATGGCGACCCGGATTCTCCTCTCCGCTGGTGGTTCGTGCTCCTCGAAATCCCCTAGAGCTCTTGCTCCTCTCGAAACCAATCCTCCACCCCCTTCCCCCTCTTGGTGATCCGTGAAAATCCGTGAAATGGGCTATTGCTTCGAGAGCCATAGCCGACATTAGCCATTGATATCCCTTTTTAGCCGGCATGAGGCTCGTTTTCACACCCTAAACGGTGGATGGATTTTGATAAGGATTACGGATTTTAATGGGTTTGCATGAATTTGTTACCTTAGGAGTCGAGAAACGTAATTACGATACTTTAGAAAATTTTGCAGTTATACCGTTTAGTTCCAAAAATTATCAGCTATTAGTGGGTCTCAATAAATTTGTGTTTTATTAAATGCCTACATTTTCTATTGATAAATTGCAACGGATTCGATTTTCCACAAATTAGCGTAGATTTGAAGAGGTTAGGTTCGGAAGTACTTTTAAGGTATCCAGTCTATACTTGTCCATCCACCCAGACTACATCGAAAATTCACCGCTTTCCAGCGCATGTCCAGCGGCCATTTTTTTTCCAGGGCGCCAGACTCGAATAGCTTCCGGAGTAGTTTTTTCGGTTGTCGCCACTTTATATTTGACAAGTGGTAGAAGTTCGAAGGTTTATGCTGCAAAACTTGGATGCTAACATCTCAAAAACACAATCCTACTATATATAAAAAAATAGTGTCTGTGTGTGTGTGTGTGTGCATTTGCATGCAACTTCCGTCCGTATGTTCCAGTCGTATCTCAATATGGGAAGAAGTTAAGGGGGTGGATGATACGTCATCAGGTGCGTAATGCTCATGACACGACTGCACGCATATCAGCTTAGGCAAAAAGTGCTATTTTCGATATTAAAATTAAGTTTTTGTGAAAATCTCGGGAACCCACTTTGTTAGGAATCAATTAGCATACACCGGAAGTGGGGAGAGCCTATATAAATGGGTGAAGGGCGAGCGCTTTTCATTTTTTATTCGGGGCGTCGGCTTGAATTATGCAAAGTGTAGAATATCATGGGGGGCTAGACGGGGCCAGGGGGTGAAAAGCCGCGAAGCGGCTTTTCAACCCTGGTTGATCTTTGAAAAAGCAGCTGCTTTTCTCCTTCTAGTGAATTCGATTAGGATTGTTTACTTTTCTCGCGGAATAGAGACTCGTCTTATGACTTCTTGGCAATGGCTTTTCTTTTCTTTTTTTGTCCTCTCTCTCACGCTCTCTCTCTCTCTCTCTCTCTCTCTCTCTTTTTCTCTATCTCGCTCTCTCGACCCCGATAATATGCTTTTTTCAAATGTTTTCTTGAATAGTTTATCGTGTTTTCTCGTTCTCGAAGCCTCGTACTAATCTCGGATTTTCAAGGTGTATACGAAAACCCCCATAACCGAATATGCTAACAGTCGAGCCGTTCAAGCCGTCGCGGTTCGGGAGTGTCAGAGGTGAGTCGATTTTCTAAAAAGATTTGCGATGTGTGTTTTTGTGAAACAGGTAAGCGCCTCTGAGGTTAAAGCCGTGATGGCAATTTTCGTGTCGTAATCGATTCGGAACGAACATCAGATCAATTTTTTTGGAATCCCGTGGTCAGTGTCATGTGACCTAGGCGTTCTGAGGTTCTTGGCACACTCTCATGGGTAGCGGGAGCTGCTAGCGCATTTTGTGACATTGTCTAACCCCTTTTCCACTTCTTCTACTCCGCAAGGTATCCCCTAGATTTTAACAACTTTCAAAAGCCACTCTAATTTTTTTACACGCCTGCCCCAAATCGCCGGCTTTGACTAGAGCCTCATGCTCCTTTCTTCCTCATCCTCCTCAACCCGCCTAGGGCGATCGTATTTGATAGATAGCTGGTGCAGCAGATCCATCCATCGCCCAAACGATCGACTCGCATCTCCGCTAATCTCGCCGTGTCCTCGTCGTCGTGCCGATTTTTTGTCGCCCCACCCGCTCCTTTGCCTTGTTTTTGACTAATTTACGACTGGCGGCGGAATGTTGCGTATTTTTTTGGGCCTTCTAAGGATAAGTTTTTCGATGTCTAGGTTTTTTGCATCGGCTACCTTGTTCATAGTTTTGTGCTGAGTTTGAATCTGAAGTCAAAATTACCTGAATACCTTTGTTCAAGGATGAATGTTTCGCCGCTTTTCGGATAAAAAATCGAAGCCATACGGTTTTTTGCACTTTTGCTGGATGAAAATTGCGTATAACTCACGAATTTGGCCTATTCTAACAAGTCTCGAAACAGACCCAGATTTGGCGGAAAATCCTGAATCAACTAAACATCTTAAAACGAAAAAACAGCACGAATCTTAGGGCAAAAATCCCAACTTTGGAATTTTGCAGCCTTTGCGCTGAAAAAGCCTTATCACATCCGAATTTTCGCCGTTACCTTAATTCTTAGCACAAAATCGGAATCAGCGCAAAATTCTGAGCACGATAAACTACTCAAAATCCAAAAATCTCGCGTTGTTTTTGTGTTTCTACGTTACCCAGCTATTTCCGGCCACCCCTCGAAGTTCGTGCCAATTCGCAACTCCAGTAGATAGAAGTAGGTCTTTATCTAGGTACCAACTACCCTCAAGGAATTTCATTAGACCACCCCATCCTTTTCTCTTCCTCCTTCTTTTTGCCCGAAGAACCCTCAGGGACCCAGTCGCTCGTGGTCCCTAAGCAGAACTTGTTGCCGGGGCCAAACCCCCGACCCATCCAGCCTTGATGAATGGGCCACATACCCAGCCCTGGTCCTGGGCCCTCTGCCTCAAGTGATGAATTTTTTGGCCCCCGGTTGCTTGATTTATTTCTCAGATTCATTTTCCACAAAATCCCCTGTTTTTTATGGGTGTGTAAATAGGTTGTTGACTGGTGCGCTGAGCTACGGATTTTCCTGGCAGGTGCCTATTAAGATTGGAAATTATGCATTCGGAGGCAAAACATTACGGTTTCGCCATTACGATACGCATTTCCTAGCTTTTCCGGCAAAACGCAAAAAATTCGACCTAGGCAGGACTCGAACCTGCAATCTTCGGTTTAGGAGACCGACGCCTTATCCATTAGGCCACAAGGCCACGGGGAGGCGGCGAGTGGGAGGCATGATGAAGGAAAGGTGGCGTGCCCCGGGGGCCTTCTAGCAAGCCGACGACTGGTTGTCATTCGAGCGATTTTTAATGCCGGAATTTAGTCCAGAATACGGTGTATATATATGTAAATTAGGGTAGTATAATAGCTTAATATGTAAAATAACAGTACCGTTGATTTTCCACCTATTTTCAGGCCAGATACCTTGCATTCGGTTATAGGGTAAAATAACGAGCGATTTTCACTAGTTAACATTATTGCGTATTTAATTAACTCAGTTGACTAGTGTAGTATGTAAATTAATATATTTTAGGGCTGACTAGCTCTAAAAATAGCATAGAAAACCCGAATAATTCCGTGAAAGTGCCCCCTTTTTTGCCGTCCCGCACCCCAGGTCGGGTGGTAGTAGCATTTATGTATTTCCCCGGGTAGCTGGGCTATAAAATCCTTTTTTGTGTCCCCCTCCCCCACACCGTCGATAGCCGTGGGGTGGAACCGCGAGTCGTCGCGGAGAATGGGCAATATTTGGCGAGCACCACCGTGCTGTCGCCGTACGCATTTTCCTTTTTTCGCCTAGGGCAAAGGTGCGGTCTAGGGTCGCTTTTTAGGTTGTATCAGAAGGCCTTTTGCTATATTCCAGTCGTATTCCGTCCCCTCGCCCTCCGGAAAACGACGGAATATGCGCCCCATTTTTGACTCATCACCACCCGGGGGGCGTCAAAGCCAAATTTCGCGGGATGGCGATCGTCAGCTGGTCGGCCGGCTTTTCCGGGGAATGTATACAATTTTTGGAGTAAGATAACTGTTGTTTTAATGTGTAAAAATAGCATTTAATGATTTATATTTTTAAATACCTCTTTCAGCCTTTAGTTTTGAATTTTTGGCGCCGTTTAACATTAATTATAAATTTTAGCTGCCCGCCCATCTCATTACGTAACGCTTTTTGATGTTGCCTGCTTCTTTAAAAGCTGAAAAAACCGATAAGAATTCCAAAGCTTCAAAAATACATGTAAAACTACCGTGAGCTGGTATTTGAACTTTTAGAACGCACTATTTTGTAAGCAGACATTTAGCAATGGGTCTGAAATGACCAGAAAAAAATTTAAATTTTTTAGGTTTTGGAAATCGATAGGAAACTGCCGTGACCCATTTCTCTACGCTTTAAAGGTCGAGTTTCACCCTGACCAAAACTTAAAATATCTGTTTACACCACGCAACTTTCAACACTGCCCGTAAATTTATGCAAATCGGCTTCCACGCCCCGAAACGAGCCTTAAATTGTGATGTTGGTTGGGGCGGCGCGTATCCCATCGCATTGTCCGTTAGAATGATCTTCAAGGTCTCCCTTACCTCTAGGCGCCTCTAACTACCCACAGCGCGACCTCTTCTTCCATCTCTTTCTCATTCTCCCTGTGTTTTCCTCCACCTCCCGCGATTCGAAAGCATTTTTGCATACCGCCAAGGTCAGTTCGACCTGCCTTGCTCCCAGCTAGCCCCCGAGGTGGTGCTTTGGCGTTTTGAAATCGGCCACTTCTGGTTGGAAGTTTGAGTCTGATTTGCATGCCGTTGGGTATTTAAGGCAATTTCTTTTTGCCGCCTAAGATGATGCTCAAAGTCCGAGTTGTGGTAAAATTAAGTCTGTTGAAAGTTCGTTAGCCTTTCCATATGTTTTAAAATCTTGCAAAAGCATATATTCGAAAGCTTATAGTTTTCAAACTGTTGCAAATTAATTTAATCACCGATTTCTAGCTTTTCTACGTTTTTTGTTTAATATCGAAAATCTGAATACAGGGATTTTCAGTGATTTAGGCTTTTATGTAAAGTTAAGCGTACGATCCCTTTAATCAGGCGCGAATTTTATCCAGAAATTCCGCAACATTTCTCCAGACACCTACCAACCAGAAACCAACCGATTAGTCCAAGCTAATCCCGATCTCAAACAAAGCTTTTTCCCACCATTCTCTCGTTCTCTCTCTCGCTCGCTCTATCTCTCCCTCTGTCTCTTCCATCTCGCTTGCGAAACTGTTTTCCGGAGGTCTCACCGGGGCCCAGGGTCCCGTTTTCCCGTGCGGTGCCTCTACGGTAATCCACCCGCCAAACAGTTCGCGTATACACTACCACCCACATCTTGAAGAGACCCTCCGAAACGTGATTTCTCTTCCCCTCGCGCGGTGTCGCCAATTTTTTGTCATTGATCTGGGGTCTCAGACTTCCAGGCGCGAAATCTTGAGCACAAATAGGAATTTAATTTTTTGTAGGATTTCGTGCGCTCGTCTTGTAGGATTTTGTAGGCTTGGATTTTACAATTTTTACTGGCTTTCTGAGATGTCTTTTTCTTTCTGAGATTTCTCTGAATCTGAATCTGACCCTTTGATCCTGGTGACACCCACCCATTTCCGCCACAGTTCTTTTGCAATAATCACATCTTCCCACGGCACCGACTAGCTAGCCGAACGGAAGCCACCCCCCCCCCCGCACGTCCGCTGGTCGTTCGCGTAAAAACCGGCCATTGACCCAATCTCTTGCTCTCGCAAGCCCGGGAAACCAGGGGGAGCACCAGCGGGAACCCGCTGCATCTCCCTTGAAGCTTGAGCTCTTGCTAGATGACCGCTTGTTGGTGGGCGCTGACTTTTTGATCCTTGCTGGTTTTTCATAGCTTGTTTTAAATTTTAGAAGTTTTTTTATATCTTTTTGGGCCTCAAAAGCTGCTTTTTTCGAGTTTAAAACCATCAGTTGTAATTTTCGGTTAGGTACACCTGCTACGCGACGCTACGCGACGCTCAAATTTTAGAAGCCATCTGCTTTCGGCATTTTCTCGAGTTCTCTAACTCCAAAACGAACCCATTTCCGTTTTCCGAACCCCAACCACCCGAACACCCGAGCAAAACCCGAAATTTAACCTTTACCAACCATCAGTCTTCCTTTTTCGCGTTTGGCCTTTTGCTTCCCGAACCCCAGACTTTTCAATTATTCACCCCGAAAGAGCGCGCTTCACCTCGTTGGAACTTTGACTTTAGCTAGAAAAAATATTTGAAAAACCTGGTTCCAAACTTAGGTTTGGGCTCAGTCTTCCGCTTAGGCTCTTAAACTCTGACCTGCGCCTAGACAGCCCGGAAGCGCCGTACCGGCTATTGGCGGATCGAAATATCCGGCCCACCAGACCTGCGGCATCTCATAAAAGATACCGTCATAAGGAGCGTATTGTTTCGTGCAGAATGGGCTGCCAGGGGTGGGTAGCAGGATAGTCGACTGGACAGTCTTGGAATGGCTGGAATGGCGTTCCACCCTTGTGCGCATTTTGCTCATTTTTCGGGCTATCGCCCTAGTCGACGAGCTTTATAGTATATTTTTAGTGAGGTTTTCTATGCCTTAAATTTTTGGTTTTTGGCGCTTTTTTGAAACTTTGTTTTAATTGGACTAGGCGTTAGCTTTGGCCTACTTTCTGTCGCTATACCTTTAAAAAGCACGAATATTGGTTAGATTTTTAAGCAACAAAAAATTGAACTCGTTTGCTACGAAACTGTACCTTCTGTATTTTTAGCTTTTAGGTTCTCGTACGTAATTGAAAGAACTGGCTATTCCTTAAGGTATTGTTTGTACTCGTTGCAATTCAGTTTTTAAGATCCCGTATTGCGTTCAGAACTTTTCTAGTAAAAATTACAGTAAATAAATCCTAAGTACACTACTCCATCAATTTCAATGTTTTTCCATCTCACGACCCCCTAAAAATATGCCATCCATCAAAGTACACATCCGTAAAACAGGCTCGAAATAGCCGCCAAATCCGCTCGAAAAGGCAATCCTCGGCCAGCCAGGCTCACCTCCCCCGCATGCCCAAATTGCCTTTGTTTGGAGGCGCGCATACACTGGAAAAACCTCTGGAAAATCGATCTGCTAGCTCATTTCCTGGTTATCTAGAGGTGCTTGCGGTCGGTGGATGATTTACGGCTTTTCCTTGACTTTTCTCTCATAGTCAGCGGTTTTTCGCTATCATCACTCGCGCGCTTGCCCTTGGGTTAGTCATTATGATCAATTTCGCAACCCACGCAAAAGCACACAAAAGCTCTTGCTGACTGACACTCAAAATCCATCGACCCCCCGGCTTTCACCCCAGCTACTGTTTACCTGCGCGCAGACGATGCGCTGCTATTGACGATTGTTAGCTTTAAGTTTGAAAGTGAAGCTTATTGAATAGTTATAGGTGGTTAAAAGCGCGTGATACCAATGAAATTGTCTTTTTTTTGCACTAGGTAGTTAATAACGCTTTATACCGTTGTGTTGCCGTTTTTCAATCTGTTAACCGGAGGCTTTTACCTAGAAGCTTCGTTTTAACTTGTTTAACTTTTTCCGGATATTTTTCGGCCTGCTTTCCCCTAAAACTGATGAAAAACAGCCTTCCGAACGTGTTGGCTAGATTTTTTTTGAATCACCGAAAACATCCGTTCCTTTTTGTTCGGCTAGAAACAAATGATTGACTGATTAGTCATGGGGAAATCGAAAGTTTTCCTGATTTTTTAAAGTTTTTCGCTTGTTTGAGTATTTTTGCAGCTTTGTATGGCTTATAGCGTCAACAATTACACTAGAGAAAAGGAGGGGGGGTTTGAATCCGTTCAATTTTCCATTATTTTGATTGTTTTTAGCAATAATGCCTGCTATGAGAAAAGGATAGCAAGTAGTAAGCGGGTTTTTGATTGTTAAGAAATAACGAAAATTTCGTAAAAATGGTTTACAATCCTCTTCTGTTAAATCTATCGCAATCGATACCTTCCATTTTCCTTCTTTTCCACAATTTAGTGTCCGTATTTAATTATTTTTTTTCCTCTTTTCCACTTCATTTCTCTATTTCTCAATTATTCCTCTCAAAATCAGGTGTCCCCCAAAATGCCACGGCCCTGGTGGCCACTGCAGTGGCTATGGGGCCGGATTGTGGCCTTGTGGATGATTTTATTCCGACGAAAAACTCCTAACGACGAAATCGACGAACCCGAGCAGCATCATCAGTCCAGCCCTCTCCTAAATACAAGAGAGGGTGAAGGTAGGGATTTTGAAAATTTGACTCATTTTCGTACCGTAATCGCTTTGACGTATTGTTGTGTCTAGACGCGAGGATTTTGGGATTCGTTAATTCTCGGAGGCGGTGAATCGATTTTACGGATTAATGAATTGGACCATTTTATGACTTTGCGAATTAAACGAAGATGGTCGCATTAATGCTTTCTAGATTCTCTTAAACGTTTTCATTAAATTCACTGACTGGCTCTCTCTCTCTCTCTCTCTCTCTCTCGATCTCGTCAACCTTGTCTGGAATTTCGTCTTTTAAAGGCCGGCGACAGCCAGAACTTTCTTTTTCGTCCAGATAGCACTCTGAATTCAGTCGTTTTTACGATTTTCCCGATTCAACCCGACTAGGTTGGTTCCGATCTTCGCTAGAATAATTTGGCTTTCCTCTCCGTCCAGCCAGCTTCCCTCCACCGTGGCCGCTTTCGGTTGTGTTGACGGTTGTCGGGGGCCCTTGTTCCAGCTCTCAAGAACTTCCCCCCCTCACTTTCCCTTCCACACACAAAACAAACGCGCATTTCCATTAACGTCATCATCAGATAAAAATTTTTAATTTAGTTATAGCTTTTCAGTCCTTTAAAAAATGGTCTAGGCCTTGGTTTTTCCGATTTTCCAGGAGCGCGAAAAATTTTTAGCTGAAATCTTGGCAAAAACACTAGTTGATTCTGAGTTTCGAAGCTTATGCCTAATTCCATACCTTGAAAACGGAATTCTTGCCATCTTGTAGAAGCATGGCTTCCGCTAAAATTTGAGGACTCCCCGGCAGCTTCAAGTACTCCGTCCCACTTCAACCTCCCTAACCAGCCGTAATCCCCTTATGTACCTAGTAGGCTTGGATACCTCAGGGGTTCTTATTTTGAGACCCTTCTTCTAGTCATTTCCATAGATTTCTCCCCACCATTTTCATCTCTCATGTTGATATTTGCATTTGGTGGGGTGGTGCCGCCGCCGGCCCGTGACCTTCTCCCCCTCCTCGCATTCGAACGGGCCTCCTAGCCGCTCCACAGAAATTTGCATGGACTCTCAAGGCGAGCCTCACGAATCTCCGCTCTTGTCTTCTGCTCGCTTTTATTGCCGATCCCGCACTAGGGAGATGAATCGAGATCTAGCAGATATCTTTGGATGGCGAGAGTCATTATCTCTTTGGAGAGAGAGGGAGAGCGAGAGAGAGGGGTATCTAAAACTCGGTCTGTATCTAATTTCTGGTTTTACACGTATCTGTGACATGGCAAATTCCGGGCAAAGAACGCGGATCTCTTGATCTACTCGACCCATTCTTGAGTGCATCGGAAAACAAAAAAGACGAGCTCACTCAATCGGCGCCGGCAAGACTAGAAAGTAGAAATTCCTGGATTTCCTAGACTATCGTCTCTCTCTCTCTCTCTCTCTCTCTCTCTCTCTCTCTGAGGTCGCTGGAAGCAAGAGTTTTTGTAAAATCAGGAAGCAAAACATCTCTAGAGCTTGAAAATCCCCTGTCCATAACGTTGTCATCCCTTTAGGAAAATTTTGGCCAACTAAAAAGTCTCTTTTTTGCGCATTTGACATCGTAAAAACTCGTTTTCCTGGATTCCCCAAAATCCAATAGCTATCGGCATAAATTCCAATCCGTTCAAGCCCTATTTCGCGATTCGAATCGGTTCGCTAGAAACCATTCTCTTTCCCCCGATTCGAAACCAGCGTCAAAACTTTCCCGCCGTCACCAGATGTGGATTGGCCATTTCGGATTGGTTTCGCTCTCTCTCTCTCTCTCTCTCTCTCTCTCTCTCTCTCTCTTTCTCTCGCCTTTCCCCAGTTTGGAATGATGCCCTCAGGCTCAGCGACCGGTCCTCCCCAAGGCCCGCCATTATCACATCGGCTCATGGCTGAGAAAATCCTTGCAAGGAGGGCTGAGCCTGAGCATTAGCACGAGCTTGGAAAAGGCTTTGGAATTTGGCGAATTCGTATTAGTTGACATTTATATTACAAAATCAGGAAGTTCTGGTCTTCGAGAAAAATCAGACGCCGGAAATTCGAGCCATGGAATCAGCTCAAATTCCTCAATTTCCACATATGATCGTATTGCGGACCCAATTTGCATAATTTGGATTGGCGGCCATGGTCTCTCTTTTTGGCTCTCTCTCTCTCACTCTCTCTGTCATTCTCTCTCTAATTCTCTCTCTCTTTCTCTCACTCTCGCTGTCTGGTTAGATTCGAGTCAATCTGTCGCTTTTGAGCATGAGCAGATTGGTCGAGAGCGAGAGAGAGAAAGAGAGAGAGAGAGATAGAGAGCCCGAAACAGACAGAGCGAGGGAAAGAGCGCGACTGCATGGATCAACTTCCTTCCACAATCCACCCCAGATGGTGCCCTATAAGGCCCAAGACCCCCCAGGGCCTTAACTGCCGTGACCCTCATCCAATTGCAAATCAGCCTCCTTTTATAGCCCAAGGACATGTTCACACGTTTTTTACGCCCCTCACCGCCTAAGAAGTCCTTATCAGAATTGGCCCCCTGGCACCTGATGGCCGCTGGGAGGTGACAAGTGCGAAAAACGGGGAAGAAAGGACGTAGGAAAGTAGGAGACTGGAAGCTGCTTATATTTTGAGGTTTTGGGGAATTAGTCAGCCAACTGGGGTTGCTGATTAGGAGGAGAAGGAAGCTGCAGTATTTAGTAGTTCCACGGAATTTATTTGTATTTATGGAGATTTTTGTGTGTTGTTCATTTTTTTCACTTCTGATCTGATGGAACTAATTTAAAAAACTGGCAAGCGACGGATATGTGGCTCTAGATTTTCCATAAATTTTGCCGAACCGCGAAACGCAACGCGCGTACCAGTTTTTTATAGCGTAAACAATTGATTTACGTAACGGAATACGCTTTGCCTACAGCTGATCTATCGCCAGGCTACTTTGCCAATTCCTTTAACGAGGCCAGGTCACCTTCATAGCCTCCTAGATTCCTTGCATTTCATTTGCCTTTACCGTTTCTTTAAAACCCTCTCACCCGGCTTTTTTTTAAATGTTTTGCAGAACTTGCCACTCCCTTGAACCAAGAATACTTGACCACTTGGCCGGTTGCCGCCTGATTTTCGCTCACCTCCCACATCACCAACCAAGTAGCTACGTCTAGTCACACAGAGACCAGGGCCAAAGTTAGGCCAGAATGTTAAGGACCTCCTACAGAGCTACAAGTATTAGCGGGTACCGGCTGGCTACTCGACACATCCCGTGCGGTACAGGCTTTTGAGTGACCCTACAAGTCAGAGAAAGAGAGTGGGTGTGAGAGAGAGAGAGAGTGAGAGAGAGAGGGGACCCAGAGGAGACTGACGACCCAGTAGGACACCCCGAGTAATTGCGTGAGACTGAAGAGAGATTGAGGGCAGGGAGGAGGTTTCGAGACCGATAGAGTGAGACTGACGAGAGAATGCAAGAGACGGAGAGAGACCAGAGAAACAGCGCAAAGATGCAAACACCCAGCCGCGCCCCCCGGCTGCAACCAGACCACACAGCCACCCCCCTACCCCCAACCAAGCCTGTATATTCATGCCCCCCGCCCCTCGAGCGCTACCCCCAGCGGGGCACCATTTTTGATTTGATTTGATTAGAATTTGGAGCTATGAGACCTTTAATAGCGTTTTCTGTTTTTTTTTTTAATATTCAGTGCTTCAATGTGGTGACATAGCCTCTGGCTTCCATAAGCTCATTTTCAATAAAATTTTCCTAAAGTTTCGAATTTCCGGTGACGGTTTTTGCCTTTTTTTGCAATTAATTGAATTTATTTTTAAACCGTCCCTGCCCAGAAATCATAAATCCTTTCATATCTCTCCCTCAAAAAACCAAACTTTTATGTTTGCTGATTCACCCCGGGATCAAAACTTTCCTCTTCTCCTAGCGTGAATCATCAAAATCTCCCTCGTTTTGTCAGCTAAAAAGATTAGAAGCTCTGCAAATGCCCTGAATTTTGTTGAATTTTCCATTTCTTTCCGATCTGCTGCGAATAGGTTTTTATTGAGGTGCCTCTTTTTGAGAAGTTCTATTGAACCATGTTTTTCGACTATGAATAGCTTTTGATGAGATCATCAACGCTTTATAGATCTTTTTTGACAATTTCCGCTCTATAGATCTCTCTTGCTTCTCTTTCTCTCTCTCTGTCTCTCTCGCTCTCTGGCTTCTTGCCTCTTTTCATGCAAACGATTAGAACTGGCGCCAAAGAAACCGGGACCGTTTTCCGGCTCGTTCTAAAATGCACCGTTCGATGTCCTCCCCTTGGTACTATTCGACGTATTCTCTGAATATCATCCCCGAGGAGCGCATCCCGCGCCCCGATTACGACGACGATCTCGTGGAGTACGACGAAGATGAAGGTAATTTTCGACTTCCGAGTTGAACGATATTTTTTGGACTCGATATTCCAACTGGACTGCTGTATTTGTGTTTTCCTGCCGATTCCCCCAATTTTCTTGACGATTTTTGGCGATTACCATGTTTTTATGGTAACTTCAGAGTACTGTTTGGTTTTGGTATGCTGATTTTTTGCTCAATGCGCATACTTTTATGCCTTTCATAGCGTAATTGGTCCAATCGAGGCCAAATTTATCGATTTTTTTGGAATCTGAAGACGTCGTATACTTTTTTGTCTATTCATGGCTGCGAAAGTTTTTAAGGGATGATTTTAAGAATTTACATTTTATGTTCGATCCCTTTCCTCATTTATTTCTAAATTCGAAATTTTTGTTTGACCGGATGCCTCAAAAAAATGCGCGATGTGCGTTATTTGGCATTTTTTTAATGAAAAACGTCGATTTTTCGGAATTTGCAACATCTTTGGCGGCCGTAGATCAAGCAAAGTATTCGTAGCGTACCACCCGTAAGCCAAATCAGCTCCGAATCAGCCCATTTTCCACCCTCCCGCTGCTCTAGCTGCCCCCTTCCAGAAAAACCTTGTAGTGCCCTTTAGGCCCCTCAGCCGCGGGGACCACTTCCAAGTTCCATTTCTGTCATTTTGCTCGGTCCCTCCATTCCCTCCATTCCTGCGGTTAGGCCTCCGGAAAAGCCTGTTTGTGCGCCGGTTTCCGCGCCCTCCCCCCCATCGGGTCCGAGCCGTTTTTTCGGCTTTTCCAGCGAACCGAGGGAGGCGCGCCCCCAGGGTTTTTTGGGGTCGAATAAGCCTTCAGTCTTTTGAGGCCTACAGCCTATTGTCCACGCTATTGGCCTAGTATTCCAGTCATTTTACGATTCTTGGCCCAGATTTTGGCTCCAGATCTTTACTAATTACACCGGATGTCCATCGATGCGATTAATCGGATTACCAGGAAATTCAGCTACGCCTCGTTTTTGCAAACAGGTGCGGAAATTTGGAAATTAGTGTGTCGAAATAGGGCCATTTACGTCACTTGTGAAGAGGTGCGAAAAGTGTCTCTTTTTGAAAGCTTTTCAAGAAGCGGCCGGGAAGATATATTTTATTTTAATGGACTTTGCAACCGGGGAAAACGTTGTGATCTTGATATTTCGTGATGATAAAAAAATGGCAAGCTAGCAGAGATTCTTTGGGAATTTAGAAATTTTAGATAGCACTTTTTTATAAAAATTTAACGGGTAGCTGGGCAGATATCCGAGGTTCTTTGGGAACATTCGACAACTAGGGACTACGACTACGCAACGCTCCAATGGACACCGCGACTCTTCGGATGTTTCTATCAATTACTTTCTGTTAAACGAATTCGTTGCTAAGTAATTGGCAGAGATTCTTAGGGATACTTCCAAATCTTAGCACGAGGACTACACTATGCTCATCTAAATCGTTGGAAATAATATATTTCGAATTTCCACGACCTTTTCAAGTTACTAAAGCCAGCAGAGACACCTGGGGAAACCTATTCCAAATTCAAATCCACCCGACTACGCTACGCTCCATCTGTCAATGCCCTCCGAGTAATAGGCTAGCGACGTTCGGCCCACACTCCCGACGTGACCTTGTGCTCCTCTATCGGGAGTTCCACTTCTCCCTATCTCTCGCTCTCTCGCCCGTCCTTGTCCCCACCGGCTACTACTATCCACGGAATAGGTGGAGATGATGGTTATGAGGATCCGGCCCTTCCTTGCCTAGCGCATCCACCTCAAAAAACTATCGATATCCCCCTTCTGCCCCAAGGCTATATACCCATCCCCCATCATTACCATATCTATCTGATCGGGTGCCTCCGGTTAGCTGGGGGGATGATTTAGGGGTTTGGGGTTGTTGGGAAGGAATGCTGGAGGGTAGTCAACAGCTCGTGTCGATAGTATAAAGCGTAATACTGATAAAAAAGGGCAATTTGTACTTTGGCAATTTGGCAAAATGTGAGGGCAATAACAAGCAATAAAAATAAGAGAAGGAAGCAGCTATTAGGAGGGAACGAAACATGGTAACTAAGGAGTCCGAGGGATAAGAAGTATTTAATCAAATGTATGGCTCATCGGGGACACATTTAGTAAATTATACTAATGATATTATTTCTAGATGCCCTCGAAGATGGCCGTTACTACCAGACGACCGCCTCGCCGCACTCCAGATTTGGCACCAGCGCCCATAACTTGAGCACGACGCCGTTGTATCAGGTGAGGATTATTCTAAGAGATACAGTGAATGAGAAAGAGAGAGGCAGTCGGATGGACATAGAGGGGGAGAGAGAGAGACAGAGAGAGAGAGAGAGGGCGCGAGAGAGGAGAAAGGCAGGAAGAGAAATTTGTGCGAAATTGGGTTCAGGATCCCTGTTTCCTGTAGTGACGGTCCTTAACTTTCACTAGAGCTCTCCGCCATCTCTCTATGTCTCTCTCTTTCTCGCTTTTTCTCTCTCTCTGTCACCAACATCAACAATTTCGTATCAGTAGGCTTCCAGCACCCGTCCAGTCAATCCAAAATACCGTTCCCACAGTCGGCAACCCGAATTTGGTTTCCCTTGGCGAGAATTATTCACGTTTTCCCGGGACCGTGAATAGGTAGCCCACCGGAATTTCGTGGGACCAAATACCCAAGGGGAAAGGCATGGATAAAAGAAAAATTAAAACTATTAAAAGCCGAGCCCATGAATCTTAACGCTAAATCGTTATTTCAGGAGGGCCCCAGCGTTGCCTTGGTCGAGGAGAGTCAGACGACCCCGCAGCGATTGGCGGTAAGTACTTTTCAGTTAGGAAATTATATTTCTAGGAGCTTCTGAGCTAATTAATAAATTTTAGCGATCTCTATACCTTTGGTATGCCATTAGCTCACCATTCTTAGAACTTCTTCTCACGCCCTTTCCGCACGAACCCGCTGAAACGCACAAAAAGCGTCTCCAAATTGGACCGTCGCGCCCAACCCAGCGATAGGTAAGTAACCGAACTTCCGTATTTTTGGCTCCATGCCAATTTTAAAAGGTATTTTTCTTTGATCCCGTCGTCATTGATCCCGAAACTGTACTTTTGTCTTGAGAGCTATTCTCAGTTTTGAAACCTTCAGTATCCTGCAAAACAAACAGCATCCATTGCTCGCCAGTTTTCCAGTATTTTCAAGTGGTACTTCTGGAAGAGTTGAACTCTTCGGCATGAGAGTCAGATTTGAACTCTACATTTCACTGACTAAATTCCCTCTCCTTAATCCCAAAATTAGCATCCCAGTCTCCCCTTAACCCATTGGCTGCCCCGGATTCTGGCAGCCCAGTGATTGATTACGCTCATTTTCCTCACTTTCCATGCTCTCAACTCAAAAAGCCAAAAGGGGAGAAATTCCGGCCATCACGCACCCTCTAGAAATCTATGGAAATTTTTCCCGATTCCACCCAAAATCCTGCTTATCAGCCGTGCGGAATCTATCGCTCCTCGCGGTGCGATGCGCAAATTGGCGCCTGTGTCGGAAATTTGTATATCCGCTTCCCTCTCTCTCTTCGATTTCTATAGGTCATTAATTAATTTTACGACGTTTTTATCGTTTATAGCCAAGCAATCGATTTTAGGAGCTAGTTTTTTGATTTTTAGGGATTCGTATCATTTTCGTGGCAGCATTAAGTAGGGGAAACCGGTCTTTTCGTTTGTTTGGCGTTGGCATGACCTGCGCATAGCGATAAATCCGGTGGCAGGATTCTGTAATTGGGATGTTCACTTTTTGGGCCCTAACTTTCCATTAGATCGTTCAATTTTTGATTTTTGCGGTTTTGTAGTTTGATTTTTGCAAAAGCTTTTTTCAAACGTTTGAAAAATCTTATCCTAAAAAGTAAAAAATTGTTATTTAGTAAAAATTCTAAAATTGAAAAAAATGCACATTTGTTATTTTTTTGTTCATCATTTAATGTTATTCATTTGATTAGTATTTTAGTGCAAAAATTGATATTGAGGTGTGAGAAATAGCGATCGTTAAGGTAAATTCGGTACCTTGAACAACATTCTATTTTCCATGACCTTTGATCCTCTTCATTCTAGCTCTTTTTCCATTGTGTACGTAACACTCCTACAGACGGGCATGTCCCTCTACGGCTCCCTATCCTCGACAGCATCCAGCCGCCTTGGCCTCGCCCCAAAACTCAGCCTCCAACGGCACTATGAATGGCAGTTCGGCACCCGAGATCTGCCAGACCCCGAAGAAGAAGAAGAGCCAAACGATCGATCCCTCGATCGAAAATCCATAGCCTCACTGCGGTCGACGCGGAGCATGGTGTGTGCCTCGCCTCGGAGAACCCGGCAACCGATCAAGGGGAGGATTATACGAGGGCGTACTGTGTACAATGCGAAACGGTGGGTATGGAAAAGTGAAGTGGGGGATCATGGCGGAGATGGTATCGTTTAATGGAGTGTGTAATGGTCCGGAAATCGATCTATCCGGAAGATAGCTCACTTTTCATGAAGCTTTTCTCGACCCGAGCAGCAAGCACCAAAATCGACCCCCATGAGCCCGAGGTGTCGACAACTACGCGTCGCTCCAAATGCTATTTTTACAAACTTAATCAATATCTGTTTCAATGGACTTTTCACAAAATTGATACCTTGCATAGTTGTCAACGCCTATTGGCGTGGGTCGATTTTGGAAGTTCCGGGCCTTTTAAAAGCATCCCGCGAACAAAAACACCAGGCAGCCCTGGTGTCCTTCCAAAACTATTAAAGTTCTGTCACAATTCCTTTAGACCAAGTTAGGTTTTCTGGCACGCTTCGCTTTTTAGTAGGTTACTTTTCGCATTTCAGACGTTTTATTTTTAGGTCCTTTAACAGG